>QKWP01000013.1:456790-546085 GCA_003550325.1 Gigaspora rosea | reverse complement strand
TGAATGATTTTGCAAAATTTAATAGTGTATTCCAAATAGGCCAATACGGAATATTTGAGGATTTAGAGAGTGAAGTATTGTTAATAAGGTTGTTGTATTTGGATATTACAGATTGAGAATCTGTAAAAACTTGAATATTGCAGTTTCTAGGTGCAGTACAGATTGCAGACAGGATTGCTATAAGTTCAGCCTTAAAAGAACAAGGCCAGAATTTAGTTTGTGCCTAAAAAGTATGTATGATAGATGTGTTTTGTAGCTGTATTCAGCCTATACCCATAGAGCATTGAGAGCTACTAAGGTTGAGAACAGATCCATCAGTATAAAATATGAGTTCAGTTAGGTTGTAGTTTTGATTAGCAATAGATTGAAGATTATCAAATACATTGCTAGGTTGAAATATAGAAGGAATTAATGTAGTAGGAATTATGATGTTTGGTAAAGGTGGAATATGAATAGGATTTCTGTTTGCAATGGAGTAAATGAGATCTAAATGATTAGCATTCAGATTAATTGATTTGTCAGAATTGAGTCTGCCAAAAAATTTTGTAGCATGACTAGTAGGTATAAAAATAGTGCACTTGTTCGCAATAGTTTTTGAATTAAGAGGACAATTGGAGCATGGAAATGTAGTAATAGGTGCTAATGGATATAAACTTGTAAATTGTTCTTCAATGGAGCATTGCCAATGAGTTATTAATGTATGGTCTGAGGTAGTAACCTTTCGGCGTGCTTTACCTAAGATAATTTGATTATCCAAAGTAGTAATTAACCATGGTTTGATGTGTTTGAAAGAGTGTCCAGTAGTATAACTATAATAATTAGTTTGAGGCAGATTAAAGTGTGTATATATAGTTCGCTCAAATGAGTGGCTAGTAACTTTATCTTCTAACAAAGTAAACCATAGAGGAATTCTTCCTTTTGGAATTTTGTTAAGTCGAGGTGAAATATGTTTCCAGTCAAGTAAATGTAGATTATCAAAAGTAGTGATTTGTTCCAAAAAGAGAAGATGATGATGTCGGATTTGCTTTTTAAAGATTGGGTATTTTGGGTGTGAGAATAGAATAGATTCTAGAGACACGGATCCTTCTTTAATTGTAAAAGGAATACTCCAGTTTGTATAGGACTAATTATACAATTGAGATGTTTGAACAATAATATAATTTTAAAGGTTGTAGTATGTCTGTTGGGTCCATCAATTATAGGATTGGGATGTAAGAAAATACTAGTAGGTGACCAGAGATTGTTTTGAATTTGCTGAATTCGAATGTGGGTTGTGGTTCCAAGTAGATCATTATTGTTTAATCGTTTAATGAAGTTGGATATATGGTGCTGAAGTTGAATATCCCAGTTATTTTTAATATTATATATTTGCTGATGAAGTAGTGTTCTAGTAGGGATAGTTCGGCTAAGTTTAGCTTTGTGTTTGACTAAACCTATATGTTGTTTAAGAATTTTGTTACATATAGATCTGTTAAGAACTATATTTTGTAGTCGATATTCAATAGTTGGAATAATAACAGTATTAATCATATATCTGGCATGGGTATCAGTTGTTTTGGTAATATTAATAAGTTCGGAGGACTCAGCAGATATTAGTTGTATTTGTTAAGTTTGCTTGTTGTTGAGTGTAAACCAACATCCAAAAAATTTAAAAGGTTGATTATGTGGCCAGAGGGATATAGCTTGGTTATTAAAGATTATAGGAGAATAATTATTTGGTTTGCTATTAGTTGATAAAGTTAATTTAGATGGATTAACCTGAATATTGGCCATAGTATAGAAAGATTCAGCAATTGAAATTATATTGGCAAGCTCGTTACGGGAAGGAGCAATCCACAAAGTATCATCCATATAAGCTAATACTGAGCAGTGTGTTTTAATTTTTTCTTTGGTATAGCTTTTGAGATTTGTTATCTAGGAAGTTTCAGTAGTATAACCAAATGAGTTGGTATGAATATAGGTAATGAGTGGATTATAATAAATCTGCCATAAAAGAGGAGTAATAGTTTCACCCTGGTCAATACCATTTTGAACCTGATAAGGCGGGGTAAGACCAAGATTTGTAATAACTTGATTTTGTCTATCAACTAGTAAATCAGTAAGGATATTGATAATACTAATTGGTAAAGCAAGTCGATGAAGGGCTTGTTCAAGTAAAGTAAAGTTTACAGAGTCATAGGCTTTGCTCATATATTGGGATAGAATCCAGATTTCTTTGTGATTGCAATTAGCATCCTCTATTAAGTTGTTTAGAATATGTATAGGGATAGAAGTACTATTGCCTGGAAGGGCTACATAGTTGTAAGGTGATAGAATAGAATGTTGTGAGAATACTTGGTTGAGTCGGTTAGTAAGAATTTTGGTGTATACTTTTCGGATATGTTCAATAAGGCTAATAGGATGAGTAAGATTTAGATTGCCATCAAATGAGTTATTTTTAGGGATAGGAAATATTCTTCCATACTTCCATAATTTAGGAATACGACCTTGGGAAAGGCATTGATTAAATAAAACAGTAAGTGAAATAATACAAGTCTGGCTAAGGTGTTTGATCATTATATTGCTAATGCCTGTAGGCCCACAGGCTTTGCTATTTGGAAGCTTAGCAATTGTTTGAAGAACTTTATCTTCTGTAATAGGATTAACGAGTGAGGTATACTAGCTAGGATTAATATGAGGGAGTGGAGCATAGTGTTGTTAGATATTTCTTAATTAACATATAGGTTGTACACAATTTTTATACAAATTTTATAAAGTGTGCACAAAAAAATTTTTCCAATGTTCACATGTGCCAAAATTTTTTTCCAGATTTTATACACTGCCATACACTATTTTGTAGATCTCTGCCAATAGATAACTCGGGTCTAAAAAAATCCAAAGGTGTCTAAGGTTTTCTAAATAGTAGAAGGTAAAAAAAAGCTCTTACTTTTCTCTTAATTCAAATAAATTTCAACTTCCCTTGAATTCTCACATAGAAAAATAATTCCTTATTCTTTTGTATAAAACATACAATTTCTTAGTTATTGTAATAACCCATGTCTTCATATGGGAGTGGGTCAAAATTCTGACAAACTGAATCCTGACAGGTCATAATCCTGTCAAAAAAATTCTGACAATAAAAATCCTAACAATCTCGACAACAAAAAAAATCATTAAATTTATTTAAGTTATATTAGGATTAAGTAAGTGCCTAGGATAGGGTTAGGGTGAGCACCTGGGCTAGGGTTTGGTTTAGTTGAATTTATAGTAAAGTTGCTCAAAGAAAGCTTTTTTTGATTGTCAGGATTTTTGAATATTTGGATCTTTTTGTTGGGATTATGACCTGTCAGGATTTTGTTGTTGAGATTTTGATCCAAACCCCTTCATACACATTAAATTTCTTTATTCTTTCTAATAAAAACTGTTAAATCATAATCATGTAATATTGTGAATTAAAGAATATAGTTTTAATAAAAGATTTATTTATTAAAATTCTACAACCTTCTATATCCTTATGTATAGTAGTGTTGTTTGTCTCTTTCACCTTTTGAATTCTCCTTGTTAAGTTGTATATTCAACATGGTTTTTCTTATTTATTTCACTATTGTTATAGTCTTCATACTATAATGCCACATCTCTTGAATTCTTTTAGGAGGTGAATTTCGAGTGTGACACTGGAATAGTAAGTTTCATACCAGAATTTTTTATAGTGCCTCATAATAGAAGTCACAATAATCTCAAAACTAACTAACTTAACTTTACTGCATAAGAGAAATCATAATTTCAATATGAACTAACTCAATCTTAATTACATCTTGTGGTTACCAGACTGTTCTATAACGGAATTTTTTATAATAACTCATGAGAAACTCATGATAATTCAAATGCAAATCAAACTACATATTAAGTTTCATAACAGAATTTTTTATAGTATCTCATAATAGAAGCCGCAATAATTCCAATACAACTAACTCAACTTTACTATAAACTGTAATCACTAAAACAGTGTGCAAGTTCTGTAACAGAATTTTTATAATGACATGCAATAGAAATTTATGAATTCCAATGCCAACCTTAACTGCATAATTGTTATGATAATTCCAATGTAAACTCAATATTAATTATAATTCAACCACAATTGTGGTTATTGGAATAGAGAGTATGTTCTGTAACAATTTTTTACAGAAATTCAGCAATAGTAATTACAATAATTCTAATACAAACTAACTTAACCTTAACTATATAAAAATCATGTTAATTTCAAAAATAATCAATAGTAAGTGTATTGTTCAAAGAAAAGTACACAATGCTATATGGATTTTGACAAATGGCATTAGGAAACTCTCTAATATTGTAGATACGGGGGTAATAAACAAAATTTCAGGTCTAAATATATGTATAACTACTCAATTTCTGAGGAGGGTCAGCTTTATAATAAACTGATCTTAGCTAATATATAACATCCCCTTTAAGATATTTTTATATTATGGTATTATGGCTCCTAGAAATTATGGCAAAAAATATGGCATGTGCCGTAACTATATTAATTTGTAAAATTAGTTCTACCACCAACTATTGCATTGCTTTAGCTTATCTAATTCACAAAACTCACAGAAAAAACGCGATGCTTTAACTTGTTATTGTTTAAAAATAGAAAATTTTGTATAACTGTAGTGGAAATAGCAAATTACTATAATAGAAATAGTATCTTCTATAATATAATATAAAATATCATAAAAATATAGTAAAAATATCATAAAGATATCTATCAGGTGTAATATGTGTAACATGTAAATCATCTTAGTGTAACAAAATAAAGACAATTTTTAAAAAAACGCTAATATTTCACCATTTTGCTTATGAAACCACTCTTTAGATTCTAACAAGAAAGATTCTTTGCATGATTTTACATATAATGCACTCAACCCTAACCTGCTAACGTCTTAGGTTCGATCATTTTTTAAAAAAATGTTTAGGGGGTGAATAATTCACCCGGGTAGTGAATAAATTATTTCTTATAAGAATTGTATATACATGTGATGAATTAGCACATCCGCAAATATTTATCCTTTTTGTAAAAATATTAAAAATGTTGAAATTATTGTTGAAATTAAAAAAATTAAAGAATTTCATCACCATCTATAATATTGAACATAAGATTCGATGTACAAAGATGAGTACAAAGATGGAACTTGCTTTCATAAAGTACTTCAGAATATTTTTGCCTACTTGTATTTTTTAGTTTGTTTTCTAATTCAGAAAGTTCTAATAAAACTTTTTCATCGTTTTGCCATTTTGTAAGAATTTCTTCAATTTCTACTGCTGTTGGGCGTTTTTCTTGTTTTTTCCCCCAACATTCTTTCATTAAGCTTAAGTAACGTCCTGACATGTTCTCTTCAATTTTGGGCCGTAAATCGCTAAAGCATATTTGTATTTGAAGTTGTTGATCTAACTTTTTATCACAAAATACAGGCTCCCCATGCAAAATTTCCCACATAATTATGCCGAATGAGTAAATATCAGATGCTGTAGTATATGCTTTTCCGTTCAAAACTTCCGGATCTATATAGGGTAATATTCCATAAACTCTACCAGATTCCATTTTTAATTCAATGTCAACTGATATTGAAAGTCCTAAATCTGAGATATATGCACAATGTAATACATCCTGTAAAATGTTACCACTATGTAAATCTCGATGAATGATATTTTTTGAATGAATTTCCTTAAGATCAGAGATAATACAAAGTAAAAGCGTTAATTTATCTTCCCATTTCATTTGCGCTACATTGTATAGATTTTTACGCAGAAAACCCATGAACGCATGTCTAATGACAAGCATGTAGTCTTCTGAAATATCATGTTTTGATATCCCATAACATTGTAAAAATGATGGGTTATTATAGCCAATGTCACAATACGCTTTCAACTACAATACCAAGTTCGGTTAATAAATATTTAAATCATTATAAATAAAGGAAGATATCAAAATTACCTCTTTTATAAACTCTTCAAGATACTTTTTTGATCTATGTAGTAATTTAAGTGCAACAGGCGAAGCAATTCTTTGAGACACGTTAAACCAAGTAGCGTAATATACTGTCGCAAATCCGCCTTGCCCTATTTCTTTAATATCTCTAAATTCATTATAAGGAATCCATAATAATTTATTTTCAAGTAGGACTTTTTTTAATTCACTATCGATATCAGAATTTTCATTTAACCATTCACTTGTAGCTAAAATTGATTAGTTATTAATTTTTAAATCATCCATTTTTGATAAACAAAATATCTAAAATTACCTAATAATTTTCTTCTTTCTCTATTTAATAAAGCAAATATACTGTTAACATAGAATCCTTAAAAACTCTAAAAAAATTCTGATGGATCTGTCCAATGTGGCGTTTCTACGTATATTTCGAATAAAAACAGAGCATACCTTTGATACCAGTAATTTGCATTTTGCAAATCTCTTTTTACTCCAATTCCATTTCGATAACAATTAGCTACTGCAGATATTCCAACAGCAAGACCCATATCAGCAGATTTTTGATAATAAGTAAACATTTTATGTTCATCTTTTTCAACTCCAATCCCATTTCGATAACATTGCCCAACCATATATACCCCCTCGTCAAGGCCCATATCAGAAGATTTTTGATAATAAGTGAAAGCATTATTTTCATCCTTTTCGGTTCCGATTCCATAATAATAACAAAAACCAACATTGAATATTCCATCAGCAAAACCCATATCAGCAGATTTTTGATAATAAATGAATGCCTTATGTTCGTCCTTTTCAACTCCAATTCCGTAACGATAACAATTGCCAACATCGTAGATTCCATTAATATCGCCCATGTCTGCAGATTTTTGATAATAAATGAATGCTTTATTCTCATCCTTTTCAACCCCGATTCCATGATGATAACATTTACCAACATTATATGTTCCATTAGCATTGCCCATCTCTGCAGATTTTTGATAATAGTCGAATGCCATATGTTCATCCTTTTCAACACCAATTCCATTTTTATAGCAATTACCAACATTGTAAGCTCCACTAGCATCGCCCATATAAGCAGCTTTTTGATAATAGATGAATGCTTTATATTCATTCCTTTCAACTCCAATTCCGTGACGATAACAATCACCAACATCGTATATTCCATTAGTATCACCCATATCTGCAGATTTTTGATAATAAATGAATGCCTTATTCTCATCCCTTTCAACCCCGATTCCGTGATGATAACATTTACCAACTACATATGTTCCGCCAGCATTATCCATATCAGCGAATTTTTGAAAACAATTAAATGCTATATATTCATCTCTTTCAACTCCAATTCCATTTAGATAACAAACACCAAGGCTATACATTCCAACAGAAACACCCATCTCAGCAGATTTTTGATAATGAATGAATGCCTTATGTTCATCCTTTTCAACTCCAATTCCACTTTGATAAAAATATCCAACATTGTATGTTCCATTAGCATTGCCCATCTCTGCAGATTTTTGATAATAGTCGAATGCCATATGTTCATCCTTTTCAACTCCAATTCCATTTTTATAGCAATTACCAACATTGTAAGCTCCACTATCATCGCCCATATAAGCAGCTTTTTGATAATAGATGAATGCCTTATGTTCATCCTTTTCAACTCCGATTCCTTTTTCATAACAAACACCAAGTGAAAATATTCCATTAGCATAACCAGCATTAGCAGATTTTTGAAAATAAATGAATGCCTCATGCTCATCCTTTTCAACTCCAATTCCATGACAATAACAATAACCAACATTATTAATAGCACGAGCATAACCCATATCAGCAGCTTTTTTATAATAAATGAATGCTTTATATTCATCCTTTTCAACTCCAATACCAATTTTGTAACAGTCTCCAACTACAGCCATTCCACCAGCAGCACCGATGTCTGCAGATTTTTGATAATAAATGAATGCTTTATGTTCATTCTTCTCAATCCATTTACCGAAACGATAGCAATCTGCAAGAATGATTTGAACTGTAGGATTGACATGATCATTTAAACACCAGTTAATAACACTGTCTGGATTTAGCTTCTTTTTTGCTAGAAATTGATCCAATATGTCAGAAATTGATTCGAAATTTTTGCTTTTCGATTTTTCTTCAGTATATAGATTGCATAATTCTTCAACAATTTCACTATAAAAATCTTGTGGCTTATCATTATCCAATAAGTTGACAATTTTTTCTGGCTGTTCTGTATTTAAATTCTTCGACATTTTGGAGGCAAGAAAAAAAAATTTACGAATTATCCGAAAGGTGATTCAGCCGTAATAGTTTAGAAAAAAGTTTTTAAAGCTGAAATTAGTATTGTAATGTAAAAACGTGAAACCGAAAATCTTATTACCATAGTTTTGAGCAAGTTTATAAATAGAAATGTATGACATTGTGACTGAGCTACCACACCAAAAATGGATAATTATTTTGGAATACGATGTTACACTTGAAAATACCATCACGATAACATCGACTTCATTTAATGCTGATTATATGAAATCATACACGATCATGCGCATAATCTGGATGATCACGGGATAGACATTCGGAATCCTAAATTCATGCCCGCTCATTTTACTTTTCTCTTTTTACTCGTAATATTTTCATAATAATCCTTTTTGTTCTTTTTAATTCATAATCGATTAGAGAAGATAGTCTGTAAAATAGAATAAAATAGTCATTAGTAGTGTAGATTATAACCCACAATTCATACCAGTACGATCACGTTTCTTGTGTAACATGAAATGTGTATAGGGATGGTTTCCTTCAACTTTTTTGATGTCGCTTATCTTGATTTTTGCAAAAACCTTTTTTAGTAGGAGTAATGATTTTCATTTATTCGTTTTTGGAAAGAGTTAAAATTTTTACATACCAAATATGTAATATATATGTAAATCACTGTTATGATGTAAGGCTGGCGTCACTGATTATAATCTTTCATTATGATGTTAACGATGTTATTTTAAATTTTTACATTCCGTATATATATAAGATAGCTGCGCAGCATGGATGCCGCGCAGGACCAGTACGATCACGCGTGCCCGTTGGGAAAATAGGCAATTATGTTTTTTGTTGGACTTAATCTATTTGATCAATGCAAAATATAATTGAAAGTCCTTTAATCGTTAAAGCGAACTTAATTTACTGATTAAATTAATCATATTTGCATTTTCTCAAAACGCAATTATTAGGCCACGCAACATTGATTTTTGCTTTGCATTTCAAAATTTGGGACGGAACAGATTTTTTTTTAATTTACTGCAAATAGAATAATGTTCACATTTAAGGTTATATTTTCATTTTCACAACAAGGAATCAAAATATTTATCTGGCAGTCATTTTTCCTGTCAGTTCTGCCAGACAGACTATTACGGGATTTAATGTCTCCATCGGGTGATACAGGATAAAATTAGCAAGAAAAAATAGATGTCAAAAATCGAATAATTTGCACAATTGGGATTTTTTTTTAAAAAAAAAAAAAAAGTAGAAAAATTGACAGGTAATGTAAAGTGAAAAATCAACTTTTATTGTCCTAAAGGGAACAAATTAAACTTATGATAACAGTTAATTATATATTCTTTCGAGTCATAAACATTGAAATGAAGAGAATTAAACTTCATACTTATCATAGTAATTTATATTTTCTTGTAACATAATTGTTAAAGTGAACTGAATTAAACTTCATACTTATCTACCTTGCATTGTTATTGCAATTACAGTGCTTAATCTCAAAATAAAAGGCCATTGCATTACCTGAACAGTGTGAAGGGCTCCCACTATGAGACTTTTTTTATTTTGTGTACCTTAGAGGATTTTCCGCTTGTTTACATCGTATGTTATAATATTTTCCCGATTATAAGTTTGTAGATAGTAGAATCGCCATAGCCCAAATAGAAAAGCGACGTGTCGCAGCGATTTCAGGTTAAAGCACATGGTAACTGTGCATTCGAGGGCCATAATCCAGTTCTTGCAACTAGCCTTTCGCTTTCGATATTTGTTTCTTACCTTTTTCAATAGATTTTATACATGCTTATGGGCATAGTAATTCCACCTGCCATAGCCATATTCTAGTTTGTATACCTGGTTTTCTGCACTTATTGTTTGTTTATTCCCTTTCGCCAAACAATGCATTTAGCCTAGTCTTGGTACTGGCACATGTAATTTTGGCTTCAGCACAAATGAAAAGCCTGTTTTCGCCCAAATACGCCTCGAGGCGTAGGGAGCCACCTCTGACTTTTGCTCGAAGAAATTGTAGTCATAGTGAGTTAAAACGGATTCAATAGAGTTAGTCAATGTAGTCTAAATTTTATGTATTTATTAAGAGTGAAAAAGTATATAATACCCTCTTTTTCGCTTCAATAAAGATAACTCATGAAGAGTTCGGATTTGAGTTCTAACCTTCGAAATAAGAGTAGAAGTGTTAAGTTTTCCTGTTTTTAAACGATTTTTTTGTAATACAATCACTTATTGAACTTACCCTGTATCCATATAATTCGTTATTATTAGAAAAGTCATGTCATTATTCGTAATTCCGTAACACATGTTTTGAACTCAACTTAGTTTGTAACCCAATTAAAAGAAGAAAGATCAAATTAATCGCTTCTTATATAAAAAAATTAATCTATTAAACCCTTTTGATTAACTGATATATCAAACAATCAAGCAATCCCATTGTTCAATTAATCACCTACGTCAATCCAATTTGTATTGATCACGTAATAATCATCAATCATATTAACGATTGTATTTGAACCTCTCATACCTTGAGCCCTAGAATAACAAAGAATAATAATATAAATAGAGTGGAATTAGAACACCAACCAAAGACAATTAAAAGAATAAAACAAGTATTTATTTCTACATCACCGCAGCATCATAGTGAGTTAAAACGAATTCAATAGAGTTAATGTAGTCTAAATACTACGTATTTATCAAGAGGGAAAAAGTATATAATATCCTCCTTTTCGCTTCAATAAAGATAACTCATGAAGAGTTCAGATTTGAGTTCTAACCTTCGAATAAGAGTAGAAGTGTTAAGAAGTTTTCTTGGTTTTACACGATTTTTTTTGTAATAAAATCGCTTATTGAACTTATTCTGTATCCGTACAATTCGTTATTATTAGGAAAGTCATGTCGTTATTCATAATTCCGTAACACACGTTTTGAACTCCATTTAGTTTGTAACCCAGTTAAAAGAAGAAATCACTTCTTACATAAAAAAACATTAATCTATTAAACTGCTTGATTACCTGATATATCAAACAATCAATCGATCCCATTGTTCAATTAATCACCTATATCAATCCAATTTCATATTGATCACATAATAATTATTAATCATATTAACGATTGTATTTGAACCTCTTATACCTCGAGCCCTAGAATAACAAAGAAGAATAATATAAATAGAGTGGAATTAGAACACCAACCGAAGACAATTAATAGAATAAAAGAAGTACTTATCTTTATTCAACAACACCGCAGCAAGACTCAAACGACCTTTGAGACCCAGACCAAATCTACCACACCTCTTTCTGCCTGCCAATTTGAAGATCGAGTTTTGCCGGATTGTTAGACTTTTGTTTTGATTAGATAGTAGTATTGTTAGTTGTATTTAGTTGTAGATTCGATTCCTACCCCTCTTTCAACAATCGTGGAACCCATTTGCACTTATCAATCAATAATTAAGCAAGCAATAATATATTACCCTAAAAAAAGGAAAACCTTTTAGTAATTCAGTGAATGCGATGTTTTTGGAACGAAACTAGTTACAAAGAAAAAGATGAATCCAAGCTCAAAAAATTAAAAAATACAAAAAATAAACAATAGTAAAATCTAACGAAAATGCAAATTTCTAAAAAAAATATTCTAGCATCATTACATCATTTTTGAAATTAATAATATTTAACGGCATCAAAATTAATAATAAGAATGTCGCTAGTATTTAATGATCATAACGTCATCTTTGCATCATAATAATTAATAATCAATAACGTCAAATTGCATCATAAAAGCATGATCTACATGAAAAAATCTTAACTCCTTCCAAAAATGAATAAATGAAAATCATTACTCTTACCAAAAAAAGATTTTGCAAAAATCAGCATAGTGGACATCAACTTTGATGAGCATAAACCATACCTCTCACATTTCATGTTACACATTCATGTGATCATACTGGTATAATATAATTTCATATGCAAATCACTCATTATAATGCAAACTGGCGTCACTGATTATTTTAATTTCAATTCCAGTACGTTCACATTTCTTGTATAACATGAAATGTGGGAAGGATAGTTTCCGATCAACTTTTTTGATGTTTGCTATACTGATTTTTGAGGAGTTATGGTGATTCTGATGACACGGATGACAACACGTGCATGTTAATATATATTGAATTATGGTGTAGAAAATATATACCAGTACAATCACATAAAATGTGGAGGGATGGTTCTGTTCAACTTTTTGGTGCGCTATATTTTTTCCTATTTTGGAAGTTACTATGTTCATCGTATTTTTTCCTATTTTAGTAGGTATTGGAAAATATCATATGATCAGTTAAGGTTGCATAATAATCGGGTACCATCATGCTGCGATAGCGGCATGATAGTACCCGATCATTATGCAACCTTAACTGATCCCTTGATATTGGCCGCTGCACGCCCAATATCTTATAATTACGTGTAATTGCTTCATTGTGCATATGTGTGAAGAAATTGTCATCGTGGAAAAATTACATAGTCCTATACGTGTGTGTGCGCATGATATATACCAGTATGATTATGGTTCTTCTGTAATATGAAATGCGAAAAAATGGTTTCCGTTCAACTTTTTTGATGTTCGCTATGCTAATTTTTTCAAGAATTCTTTTTTTTAAGGAGGGGCAATGGTTTTCATTTTTCCAATTCATAGAAGGGTTATGGTGATTCTGACGGCACAGGATGACAACATGTGCATGTGTAAACGATGGTGTGGAAATATATTCGTAATTGTGTATAAATATGTTGTGATCAGGTGGATACTGATCTCATTATGTACTTGTCAAAAATCAATTGCTATCAGTTATAAAATATTTTTGGCACTTTGCTGTTTTTGATTTGCTGTATCCAAAAACCGTAAGACCGTGAAAATATATAAAATATGAACAATTATGACGATCTATTTATTTGCATGTTTAAGTCATAATAAATTTGTCATAGTTTGTAATTGATCTATCACTATGAATTAATTTTTTTTAAAAAAAAATTGACTTTCATTTGTTACGCACACTTTGTATTCAAGATTTAAAGATCGACTTTTATTCGTTATGCGCACTTTGTATTTTTGAAATTAGATTGAGATATGGACAATGATAATATATACTGTGTATCGCCAGAATGGTAAGGTTTATAGCAATAAATCATAATAGAAGCTATAATAATTTAATGTGAACTAACTCCGCCCCAACTACATACAGTCTAACCCCACTATAGTCACACTGTTTGGCAGAAACTTGACGTGACTATAGTGAGAGAAACATAATAATAGTCACATCATGTGATTATAGCGAGAGTTAATTTTATATTACTGCAAATGATTGGTATATAAATTTCAAGAAAATGTGACTATTTAGATGTGACTATTGCGGGGTTAGATTGTATTGCGTTATTAAAATAACAAGCAAGTATAGTATGAGAACTTTTTACAGTAATTCTTGATAGAAGCACAATAATTCATTGTTAACTCAAGTTTTAATTGTATTATATGCCAAGTAAGTTTGTAAAGAATTTTTTTAGTAATTCACAATAGAAATTGTGATAATTCTACTACATACTAATTCACCTTTTCACTATTACTACATAAACTACAATAAACATCCATAATTACATGCTGCATGTTGTGGGAATGGTGAGTATTGGGTATAAGTTAAAAGTTAAAAACCACTAGCAACACCACTATATAATTAAACCACATTTTTTTATTTTTATATGTTCATTTCATGTATTCGTTTCATTTTACCCCTCTTCCCATGAGAGTCCTGGAAAAGTGATATTAACCAAAGAATCAACTTAAACATTCGAAGAAGAGAGAGCATATACGTTGACCAATTTAACTCTATTAGTTACTAAAAAATAAGTTTCTAAGATTTACTCAAATAAAGTCTTTTTAGCACTATACTAGCTTACTTCCTGATTTTCTTTAGTAAAATTAAAAGGAACTTCTCTACTTGTTGACCCCTTTATTGAAATCGCATTTTTTATTTATTGGATTCTTTTTTAAATTTTATTGTATAGGTCATACATTATTAAATCTTCGCCTTTAATTTTTACTTTCTTTAAATTCTTTATTAGACAGATTCATATTTTATTAAAATTCTTTTTTCGGGTGGATTGCATGTTATTAAGTTTTTGCTTTCTTTAAATTCTAATTATACCAAATCATAAGTTATTTTGTTTTACTTTTTTTATATAATTTTCACCAAACGAGATTATGTTATTGAATTTTTGCTTTTTTTTAAAAATTTCTATGTATAATTATATTTTTGCTTTTAGATTAGGTTTAGACTTTTTTTAAAAAAAAATTCTTGTGATTTTTTTACTTTATTAGGTTTATGCCTAAACTTTGATTTAGTTGTTTGATATTTTGCACTAAAAAATTTATAATTTAAATCATGGATGATTTTTTTTAATTACGCTGTTATATAATCATGTATTAATATTTCATGGCAGTAATATTAAAATTGGCTTTTTATTGAGGTGAAGGTGATGCACGGGTTGTTACATCAGACCCATACAATAGTATAGTTATTATATGGGATTGTGTAAATAACTAAATTTGCGTGAATTAACCTGTGTCACATGGCCTTCAGCCATATGACCCTTGTTAATTTAGTTATTTTCTACAACTCATACAATTACTATAACATACATTACTCCCCACAATTAACCTCCACCCTCATCCTAATCTCTAAAAGAAGAAATACACACAACAAAAAAAAATTAAAAACAAGAACAAAAAAAAACATACAAAAAGTACAAAAGCTGATCGTACTGGTTCTGTGCCGCATCACATGCTGTACAGCTACCCTAATGTATATAAACCCACTCTTTTTGCCTCTGTAGCAAAGTGGATTTGGTTTACCCTTTTATTCATTTAATTAGAATTGAATTCTCTCTTGTAATCCTTATTCCCCATTAAATAATAAAGTCTTTGTACATGTCCTCATACATGTTATAAAATACACTTTATTTTCTTAAGTAGAATCTTATAGTTTGGTTAAGAGAAACTGTGTCTCTTATTGTTAATTATTATTTGTAGTAAAGTAACTAACCTCTTATATCTTCAAATATAAGTGTGTTGCTGCTTCTTTCAAAAAGCCTTATTTAATCCTCTCTGTTAAGTCATACACTGACAATATTATTAACCCGCCATATCACTATAGTTGTAGTCTTCATACTATAAACTATTTGTCTCTTGAATTCTTTTGAGAGGTGAATTCCAAGTGTGACATTTTGGTGGTGACTGTAAGATGGAAATTCTGCAGTTACTGAATTGTGAAATTTAAATAATAGTAATTAGTTATTACTAACTTGTAAGTGTGCATGAGTGCTGATATTGAGTTTCTCTACAGAAATCAACAACACGATCATCAACATACACTTTATCATGGTACTGGACCAGAAATAAGACAACGGATTCAAGAAATTGCAGCAGATTATTCTTGTCAATTGTGTCATCCTGTTGCAAGGGAAATTACTATACAGTCTATTGGATTTTGGACTTGGTTTATTATAACATATCCTGTGCTTTCTTATACTGATTGTACAGTTTATATTTTTCTATTAATACAACAAGCTACTAATCCCCAAAGAGAACATTTTTGTGCTTTACTTTATACTTTTAGATATACTGCTGACCCTGGATTTGATACATTAGTTGACCAACTCCAACAAGCTTATCAACAAACAAACAAATTTAAACTTGACCCCTTTATTGTTCTTTATACTCCCAATACAAACACTACAGCAGTTGAAAACTCTGACTCTGATCTAGAACTTGATAGATTTTTTCAAACTCCTTCACCAACACCTATAATACAAAACATGGCTAATGCTCAAGTTATCTTGGACTACCTTCAAGCTAACTGAAAGGAATCCATTTTATTGAGAATAGAACCATTCTATGGAGATAGAACCCAAGACCCTCAAGCCTGGTTGGAAAGTTTTGAAAAAGCTGCCATAGCTAATAGATGGAATACTCAAAGGAAGCGTGAAATTCTTTCTGCCTTCTTACATGGAAATGCAGATGAATGGCAACAAACCTATTTTAGAGCCAACCAACCTGACCCAAATAATCCTGATGGAGATTGGACTGCTACTTCTACTGCCTTTCAAAATCAATTCTGTACACAATGCTGGAAAAACAAATGGTTAAGGGACCTTGATACCTTAAAACAACTACTTGGAGAATCCATTGAAACCTACAATAGCAAATTTAAAAAATTAATCAAAAGAGTAGAAACTGGAGCAAACAACATGCCAGATGCTCAAAAATTATATTATTTCAAGAAGGGATTGAGACCAGACCTACTTCCTTTCCTCCTAATGCATAATATACAAAATCTAAATGCAATTTTGGAATTGGCTCATACCCATTGTTACAGTAGGGAGGCCTTCTTTCACTCCTTACTATAACAACGACACGGCCACAGGGATCCTTTATCAGTTTATAGCGGTGTCCAAGAGGTAGGTATAATTCCTTAGGCTGTAAGAAATTATACTCTTCTCTAAGGGCAGTTCGTGAGAGTATTCAATGAGGAATTATCGATTTTACTATTACTTGATAATAAACTTGGTGTTATTAAGATAAATAGTTTCTTTATTAATAATCTAAGATAGGGCTATCCTTAGGTTTCTGTTCCTAAGAAATCCCAGTACAAGATGTATATTAAGTATAAGAGAAGTGGGGTGTCTTGGTCTAGTTTGAATAAGGGAAATTCTGTGTCTTTAAATACATTTTAGAATAAGCGTTATAAGCGTTAATTTACAATGATAAACACTATAATCTACAAGAGCAACATAAGCGTTATAAGCGTCATAAGCGTTATAATCGTTATAAGCGTTATAAGCGTGATAATCGTTATAAGCGTTATAAGCGTGATAATCGTTATAAGCATTATAAGCGTGATAATCGTTATAAGCGTTATAAGCGTGATAATCGTTATAAGCGTTATAAGCGTGATAATCGTTATAAGCGTTATAAGCGTGATAATCGTTATAAGCGTTATAAGCGTGATAATCGTTATAAGCGTTATAAGCGTGATAATCGTTATAAGCGTTATAAGCGTGATAATCGTTATAAGCGTTATAAGCGTGATAATCGTTATAAGCGTTATAAGCGTGATAATCGTTATAAGCGTTATAAGCGTGATAATCGTTATAAGCGTTATAAGCGTGATAATCGTTATAAGCGTTATAAGCGTGATAATCGTTATAAGCGTTATAAGCGTGATAATCGTTATAAGCGTTATAAGCGTGATAATCGTTATAAGCGTTATAAGCGTGATAATCGTTATAAGCGTTATAAGCGTGATAATCGTTATAAGCGTTATAAGCGTGATAATCGTTATAAGCGTTATAAGCGTGATAATCGTTATAAGCGTTATAAGCGTGATAATCGTTATAAGCGTTATAAGCGTGATAATCGTTATAAGCGTTATAAGCGTGATAATCGTTATAAGCGTTATAAGCGTGATAATCGTTATAAGCGTTATAAGCGTGATAATCGTTATAAGCGTTATAAGCGTGATAATCGTTATAAGCGTTATAAGCGTGATAATCGTTATAAGCGTTATAAGCGTGATAATCGTTATAAGCGTTATAAGCGTGATAATCGTTATAAGCGTTATAAGCGTGATAATCGTTATAAGCGTTATAAGCGTGATAATCGTTATAAGCGTTATAAGCGTGATAATCGTTATAAGCGTTATAAGCGTGATAATCGTCATAAGCGTTATAAGCGTGATAATCGTTATAAGCGTTATAAGCGTGATAATCGTTATAAGCGTTATAAGCGTGATAATCGTTATAAGCGTTATAAGCGTGATAATCGTTATAAGCGTTATAAGCGTGATAATCGTTATAAGCGTTATAAGCGTGATAATCGTTATAAGCGTTATAAGCGTGATAATCGTTATAAGCGTTATAAGCGTGATAATCGTTATAAGCGTTATAAGCGTGATAATCGTTATAAGCGTTATAAGCGTGATAATCGTTATAAGCGTTATAAGCGTGATAATCGTTATAAGCGTTATAAGCGTGATAATCGTTATAAGCGTTATAAGCGTGATAATCGTTATAAGCGTTATAAGCGTGATAATCGTT
Organism: Gigaspora rosea; assembly: GCA_003550325.1. Classification (NCBI taxonomy): domain Eukaryota; kingdom Fungi; phylum Glomeromycota; class Glomeromycetes; order Diversisporales; family Gigasporaceae; genus Gigaspora; species Gigaspora rosea. The sequence goes on along the minus strand of QKWP01000013.1, from coordinate 527,689 downwards.
ATAAGCGTTATAAGCGTGATAATCGTTATAAGCGTTATAAGCGTGATAATCGTTATAAGCGTTATAAGCGTGATAATCGTTATAAGCGTTATAAGCGTGATAATCGTTATAAGCGTTATAAGCGTGATAATCGTTATAAGCGTTATAAGCGTGATAATCGTTATAAGCGTTATAAGCGTGATAATCGTTATAAGCGTTATAAGCGTGATAATCGTTATAAGCGTTATAAGCGTGATAATCGTTATAAGCGTTATAAGCGTGATAATCGTTATAAGCGTTATAAGCGTGATAATCGTTATAAGCGTTATAAGCGTGATAATCGTTATAAGCGTTATAAGCGTGATAATCGTTATAAGCGTTATAAGCGTGATAATCGTTATAAGCGTTATAAGCGTGATAATCGTTATAAGCGTTATAAGCGTGATAATCGTTATAAGCGTTATAAGCGTGATAATCGTTATAAGCGTTATAAGCGTGATAATCGTTATAAGCGTTATAAGCGTGATAATCGTTATAAGCGTTATAAGCGTGATAATCGTTATAAGCGTTATAAGCGTGATAATCGTTATAAGCGTTATAAGCGTGATAATCGTTATAAGCGTTATAAGCGTGATAATCGTTATAAGCGTTATAAGCGTGATAATCGTTATAAGCGTTATAAGCGTGATAATCGTTATAAGCGTTATAAGCGTGATAATCGTTATAAGCGTTATAAGCGTGATAATCGTTATAAGCGTTATAAGCGTGATAATCGTTATAAGCGTTATAAGCGTGATAATCGTTATAAGCGTTATAAGCGTGATAATCGTTATAAGCGTTATAAGCGTGATAATCGTTATAAGCGTTATAAGCGTGATAATCGTTATAAGCGTTATAAGCGTGATAATCGTTATAAGCGTTATAAGCGTGATAATCGTTATAAGCGTTATAAGCGTGATAATCGTTATAAGCGTTATAAGCGTGATAATCGTTATAAGCGTTATAAGCGTGATAATCGTTATAAGCGTTATAAGCGTGATAATCGTTATAAGCGTTATAAGCGTGATAATCGTTATAAGCGTTATAAGCGTGATAATCGTTATAAGCGTTATAAGCGGTATCAACTATTCTAACTTCTCAAGATAATAATATAATACAATATAATAATAAAATATAATAATAAAAATAAAATAATAAAATAATAAGGTAATATAATAAACTATCGTTCTATAACATTTCCGTCCCCTTAAGAAAATTTACTCCGTAAATTCCTTCTCTAATTCTTCCAATAGAGCGGCGTAAACTTCATCTTTCAGTTTAGTCACTTGGGTCACAGAAAGGTAATTGGTTTGGTACATTAAGTCCTTGGGACAAATTGTGAAGATTTTTCTAATTCTCTGGGCTCCTTTCCAGATGTCTTGAGCTTTCCGGTCTCCTTTTACCTTTCGAATTTGTTCTCTAATTTGGTCTCTATATTCGGTCTGTTTCTCTATTATTGTTCCCAAATAATAATGGGCTTCAACAGCCTGTCTTTGTCCTCGGCGAGATTGTTTAAACTTAGGTAGGTCTTGTAGGATCTTATCAACTTGTGCGGTCCAAGTTTCTCGAAGAAAAGGATTCGTTCGGGTGGTCTTTTGAGGGTTAAGAGTCTGGGTCAAGTCTTTTAGCAATGGAGTCATCGCTTTATGTTTCTCAATCGGTTTTTCAGATAAGAGGGCTTCTATGTCTTCATCAAATGGTCGCAGTAATTCATTAAGTTCGACAAGGGGTTCTGTTTCTTCCTTTGGGGTAACATCAATTACTTGTTCTGGATTTTGGTCATCCCATAGGATTACATTTTGACTAAAAATTCCTAAATTGTATTGGGCAGCAGGGTCTTGTCTCCAAATAGAAAGAAAGTTTCGAAGAGCGAGTATAGTATTGGGTTGTAGAGTGGTAGATTCCATTTTAGGGGTTTTGATAATATTTTAGGAAAATTTCAATCGGAGTGTAGGATTATATAAATGTTAGTGTAATACGAAGATTTTCATGGGGCTGTGCACAAAGTTTTACACAAATGTCACTCCCTTTCACAATAAATTTCTTCCAGAAATTTCTAATTTTCAATTACAATTATAGGTTCCCATGTCTGTTTCTCGTAATATTTAGCAAGTCTATCACTATTATAATATTTCTGTAAGGTTTTTCCTTCCATATCTCGAAGTTTATAAGCACCATTGTTTAATTTCGCTTGAATTATAAAGGGGCCAATTCTTTTATCCTCAAATTTAGCAGAGCGAGACATTTCTATTTCTTTTCGTTGTATCCATACTTTTTCTCCAATTTCAAAGGTTTCTTCTTTCACCTTTTTATCGAAGTACTTTTTCTGTTTTTCTTGTGATTTCCTAGTATTTTCTCGGGCTTCTTCTTGTATGGTTGGCAATTTGTCTATTAATTCGTAAGCTCGTTGTAATATACTGTCTTGTATATTAATTTCTGTATCCTTAATTACTTTAGGATATACAGGAATAAGTGCTTCTATGGGTAGCGTGGCTTGTCTACCATAAACTAACTGGAATGGAGTGTATCCAGTAGTAGCATGTCTCTTTGTTCGATAAGCTAAGAGAACAGCAGGTATGTGTAAATCCCAATCATCTGTTTCTTTTACTTTCGCGAGAGATTCACATAATGTTCGATTAAGTCTTTCAACCATTCCATTTGTCTGTGGGTGGTATGGTGAAGAGAATTTATGTTTGATGAGAAACTTTTCACATAGAATCCGTACAGTTTCGCTAATAAAGTTTCTTCCTTGGTCAGAAAGTATAATCTTTGGAGTTCCGTGTCTACAGATAATTTCTTCAAAAATAAATTGTGCGAGAGTATTGGCTCCAGCATCAGGGACAGCTTTGGCTTCTGGCCATCTTGTTAGATAGTCGGTAGCAACAATGATGTAACGATTGGTTTGAGCAGTTATAGGTAAGGGTCCGACAAGGTCAATTCCAATCCTTTCAAAAGCACGTCCTATTTGGATAGGATGGAGAGGTTCTTTTCTGCGTCCTTTAAGTCTCTTTTGGCATGTTTCACAAGTCTTTACATATTCTTGGACGTCTCGATACATTTGATCCCAATAATATCGTTCAGCTATTTTATAGTACATAGCATCGGTTCCCAAATGTCCAGCAGTAGGGTGTTTATGCATCATGTATAGGATCGGTTCTACTTCTGTCCATTTAATAACTCGAAAGGGGTGTTCTGGATCTTTTCGGTTCTTCTTATATAAGAGGTTATGTCTAATTTCAAAATATCTAGCCTGGTTAATTAGTTGTTTCTTTTCATAGTCTGTAAATTCGTCTGGTAACTTGTCTGATTCTAGGTAATCATAAAGTTGGCTATATCGGTTTAAATTCATGATTTAGATGATTTAAGTGTCTGGGTCGGTAGGCGTGATAGAGCATCAACATTAGAGTGGATTCTTCCAGGTTTGTGAAAGATTTCAAAGTTATAAGGTTGGAGTTTAAGAATCCATCTTCCAATTCTTCCTTTAGGTTCAGAAGTACGTAGCCATTTCAATGCTGAATGGTCTGTAACTAAGATGAACTTGGTAGCGCCTAGGTATTTATGAAAGTGTTCGATTGCCCATACTACAGCAGCACATTCTAGTTCAGTTGCGCCATAGTTTACTTCTTCTTTTCGTAGACTTTTGCTTGCATAGGCAATGGGGTGTTCCTTATGATTTTGGTCCAATTGACTGAGAGTAGCACCAAATCCATAGTAAGAAGCATCGGTGGCCAAGATAAAGGTCTTTCTGAAATTAGGGTAGGCTAATATAGGGGCAGCAGTAAGTCGGTCTTTTAGTTCATTAAAAGCTTCCTGTTGAATATGGGTCCATCGATATGGTTCGTCTTTTTGTAACAATCGATTTAAGGGTTTAGCAATAGCAGAGAAATTTTGGATAAATTGTCTATAGTATCCAGCTAATCCCAAGAATGAGCGAAGTTGGGTTATATTCTGCGGTGGTTGGATCTTTTGTACGGCTTCAATTTTGGTAGGGTCAGGGGCTATTCCACTAGGTGCAATTATATGGCCTAAGAAGGGTAATCTTTGCATCCAAAAGTTACATTTCTCGATATTAAGTCGCAAACCAGCTTGTTTGATTCTGTGAAACACTTCATTCAAGTGCTTCAGGTGGTCATCGAATGTTCGAGAGTATACTATAGTATCATCCAAGTATACTACTACAAATTTCCAAGCAATCCCTTCATAAACTCGGTCCATTAGTCTTTGGAACGTAGCAGGGGCATTACAAAGTCCAAAAGGCATCACATTGAACTCGTACGTTCCATAGCGAGTTACAAAAGCAGTCTTTTCTTTATCACGAGGGTGCATAGCTACTTGCCAATATCCACTTGCAAGGTCCAAAGTAGAAAACCAATGCGATCCAGCAAGAGTATTTAACATTTCATCAATACGAGGTAGAGGGTATGCATCCTTTTTAGTAACATTGTTAAGTTTTCGGTAGTCTACACAGAAGCGTAGTTTGCCATTTTTCTTCTTGACTAGAACAACAGGGGAAGTCCAGGGACTATTCGAAGGCCGGATAAGTTTATGTTTCATCATTCGTTGGATTTCCTCTTTAATAAATGTCTGTTCACTTGGAGGTATAGAATAGGGTCTAGAGCGAATGGGTGGTACATCTTCTGTAAAAATACGATGAGAAACTAAGTCAGTCCTTCCTAATTCATTAATGTCTGTTGTGAAAATGTCTGCAAATTTCTCAAGTAAGTGTCTAAATTTAAGTCCTTGATCTGCAGCAAGAGGACCTGTGTTTAATGAAGTAGTTGGGGTCAACGTATATTCCTCATAGGGGATAAGGGTGTCTATACTATATACAGGGGTAGGTACTAAATTTATAGGGTGTTCAGGGGGTTTAAGGGGTCTGTTAATACAGTTGTCTGAGTCAACAGGTAGTTTGCCATCATGCCTAGGATTATCTAAAAATTTGTATTTGCGAACAGGGTAGCAAGGGTTTCAGTTCTTTGTTGTAGGTACTGGGTGTCTTGGTGAATAAGGCGAAGTAATTGTTGATTAAAGTTTTCAAGTTTTTGGACTTGTTGTTGAAGTTGTTCAATGGTCTGGTTCTGTTGGACAACTTGTTGTTGTAATGTTTCAAAAACTTCGATAGTGACAGTATTTTGATCACTTTGAATAGGTTCTATATATATAACTTCTGGTTCTGGTTCGAATATTGGTGGTGGTGGAGGTACACATTCTGTACAGTATCCATCATGTTCATCAAGTTCTTCCTGGTGCTTAACATGAAGACATTCCTTGCAGAGGTCAATAGGGGTGTCTGAGAAGTTTCTTCTAAGATTAGCGAGAGCAGTTTCTTTACAGAATTCAGGATGGCTAGTGTCGAAGGAAATTTCAAGGGTCTGTTGTAATTGAAATTCTTCATTCCCTTCTAATATACCATGTTCAGCACGAAGTACTAATTGCATTTCTTCCTGACTCCAAGGTTGGTTAATACGATCAGTCATTAAAGGTTCTAAGGCTTCAGTCAGGCTTTGGTCCAATTCTTGTAAGAAAATCTTTGCAAGTCAGAAGATATGGGTCTGGTTCATTTCATACTGAGATCCAGCACTCCTGTTGGACTCGGTATAATGTCTGATTCTGGTCCACAAATTATAATTTGCATTGTAGAGAACATCCTGTCCTGCTTTATAAGCATAGAGGTGTTCAAGGTCACAAAACCAAAGGGCTTGTTCTAGGCTTTCTAGATTATTCATCTTAGAGGTAGGTCTAGTTTCTCCACAGATTTTACATTGGACAAGGGTTCCACGTCCTTCTCCGTGGCTATAATAATATATACGTTGAGGGTCATCAAGAGGGAGTTCATAATAATAGTCAGAGACACATCCTCGGCAAACAAACTGATTGTTAAGAACTTGTAGGTCTTCTGGTCTATTTGGTTTCTTGCAGTGACAGCAGTGGTGAGTACGCCTTGTACTAAAGTTATACATTCGACGGGCTTCAATATCATCCGGATTACATCCACATTGGCAAATTCGGTTCTGTTCCTTAAGGGCTCCAAAAGAACAGTCAACGGCAATATGTCCAGTTGCTCTACAGGTATGACAAATATTTTCAGGGCAGTTTCGGTACAAATGGTCATTACCATTGCAGGTACGGCAAGAGGTCCGCTTTGGTACTTGTTGTGGGCAGTGGACAGCAATATGTCCATCCTGTCGACAGCGATTACAACGGTTGGTAGGGCAGTTGGCAAAGAGATGTTCAGGTGAGCCACAATTGCCACATACACGAGAGTTAGGAGGGGCACGCTTTCTATGTCTAGGCTGGTGGATAATCCATGGGTTGGTATCATCATCAGAGGTAGGGGTAATGTCTGGTTCATGGGTGGTGATAAAAGCATAAGCTTCTTGAGGGACTAAGTATTCCTGTTCATAAGTGTCTAATTCAGCAGGGTCGGTAACAGTAGGTTGTGAGGGTAATGGTTGGTTACTTTCATAGGAAGTAGGAACGGTATGTTTCTTGTTTTTCCACTTAAAAGAGTAGCATCCATTTTTCCAATTGTAACTGGCTTCAACTTTCTTTGACCAGTCATTTCCAAGCAATAATGAGTAAGAGGTGGCAGGGACTACTTCAACGGTAATAGGAATAATAGCACCATCTATTTCTATAGGTAAGTCTCGAATAATTCCCAAAGGACGAGAAGGGGTTCCAGTAGCAGGTATGATAAGGCTAAGAGAGGCTTGTTCTATTTTTAATCCTAGATCTTGGACTAATTGGTGTGCGATCATGCTGATAGAGGCTCCACTGTCAATAATAGCTTCTTGTGGTTTTTGATTGATTTTAACATTACATTTGACAGGTGTAGTATAAGCAGATGTCTGGATCAAATTAGCAGTTTTAGCTTCTTCGTACAAGTAAGAAGATAGTGCAGTACGAACAGAAGGGTTGTCTAGGAACGTTTCCCATTTTTGTGGACTAAGAGGTGAGTTGGTAGTGGTAGTGGTAGAAGGAGTTCCATCAAGATAGTTAACATTTCTGTAGTAGGGTGAGGGGGTTCGGTTGCTAGGTCTCCAAGAAGAAGATCGGTCTCGACTTCTAGATCGGTAGTCATCTCGATCATTACGATTATTTCTATTTCTAGAGCGGCTTCGGTCTCTATTGTAATAATCTCGGTCTCTATTATCTTGACTTCTAGATCTGTTTCTATAAGAGTCACGTCGATAGTTGTTATTATTGGACTGTCTGTTTCTTCCTCGTTCATTACTTTGATTCTTCTTTTTAAGACGACAATGTGCAATAAAGTGTCCGGTTCGACCACAATAATGGCAGGTAGGAGGTTGTTTAATCGGATTGGCTTGTTTAGGGGAATCAGCATAGTTTACCGAGAGGTTAGCAGGTGGTTGCTTCTGCGCGAGGTTAATACTAAGTTGAGCGATTTGTTCAGTTAGTTGTTTAATGGCTTGGTCTGTATCGGTATTAGGAGAAGCCATAAGTTTTCCAGTTTCCCATTTACGAGCAGTTTTCATAGCAGCATCAAGATCAGCAGGTTCAGAGGCTTGTACATTTATAGCAAACTCAGGACGAAGGCCTTGGATAAAGAGTTGGATTACAAAGGCATCAGGGAAGTCATCGTCAGGGTCAACATGTCGCTTTAGTTTTCTGAACCGGTTAATATAGTCATCAACTGAGTTGGCACCTTGTTTGACATCAAAAAGTTGCTTTTGCCACATAACTTTTTGTTTTGGGGTAACAAATCGGTCTAAAAACAGGTGTTTAAAACTAGATCTTGGTTATCCTTATCACTAAAAACAGTGGGCTTAGTGGTAAAGGAGGAAAACCAGTCTAAGGCAATTCCTTTCAAGTAGACAGGGACAAGTTCTAATTTCCAGGCAGCATTCCATCGGTTAGCAATGGCAGCACACTTGAATTCTGAATACCATTTGAGTGGGTCTTGGGTTCCATCTCCATTAAAGAAATTAACAGGAAGAAGATTCCTTTCAACTCATCCATGGGCAAATGCAGCAGCTAAGGTATTAATAGCAGTAGCAGTATCAGCAATCACTCGTTCAGCCATAATGGGATGTGAGTTGTCTACAGGTGAGGTTAGGGAAGGTTCTTGGTCTTCTTCACTAGTTTCTTCAGTAGTATCTGATAAAAGACTATCTAAATTAAAAGTAGAGGTAGTTTCAAAGAAATTTTCAAAGTCTATATCTTGTTGATTAGGTGCTAAAACTGTAGGACTTGCAGGTAGGCTAGTATGTTGGAACGAAGGGGTGTGAGAGCTAAGATCACTATTATGTTCACTATAAGGGAGTAGGTTAAAACCAAGAGGAGTAGAGGGGCGATCCTCAGGGGTAGTAAGAAGAGGTACAGTGTTAAAAGTAGGGCTAGATCCTTCGATAATAGAATATCCTAAGTCCGGATATCGAGGGTTATAGTTTTCAGTATCGGTGTCTAAGTATGGGTCAAAAGTAGTATAGTCCGCAAAATCAAGAGGAGGTAAAGTTGTTCGATGGGTAAAGCGTTGAAGAATAGCAAGAGCAATTTCTCTTGGATTGTCAAGTTCTATTTGATATCGGCAGCTAAAAATAATATCTCGAATACAAGCACAGATAGTAGCAGGGTCTCTAGTAGCAGTCAGGCGAATAAAGTTTCCAGTAGTTTGAGAGGTATAGGAATTAGCGGAGTAGGTACCAGAATACCAATGCCAAAATCTTCCAAAAGGTGTTCGAGCAAAAACACGACCACTAGAGCGAGGGGGAGGATAACACTCTTGACAAGAAAGATCAGGAGCACGTAGTTGGAGAGAGTGAAATGGAAGAGCAGAGTTTTGATGATGTTCTACTAGGTGGTTTCTAATATATCGATTATATAATTCGTTAATATCAGTAGTCATATGCCTTATGACTCCTGACTAAATCTCAAAATAATTAATTGTTAGTAATATCTTGTTAGTAAGTTTAGTTAAATAGATAGAATCCTTGGGCAAAGAGTCTTCCAGGATGAACAGCAGCAGCAAATGTTATGAGAAATAAACAGCAATTAAAATAAATAGAGTCCTTGGGCAAAGAGTCTTCCAGGACGAACGGCAGCAGCAAAATAGGTTTTATAGAGTCCGTGGGCAAAGAGACTTCCAGGACGAACAGCAGCAGCTAGAGTTGTAGAGGTTTTCAAATATCTTCAATAATATCCAAATGTTTTAAATGTTTCCGCCAGAAGGCACCAAATGTTACAGTAGGGAGGCCTTCTTTAACTCCTTACTATAACAACGACACGGCTACAGGGATCCTTTATCGGTTTATAGCGGTGTCCAAGAGGTAGGTATAATTCCTTAGTCTGTAAGAAATTATACTCTTCTCTAAGGGCAGTTCGTGAGAGTATTCAATGAGGAATTATCGATTTTACTATTACTTGATAATAAACTTGGTGTTATTAAGATAAATAGTTTCTTTATTAATAATCTAAGATAGGGCTATCCTTAGGTTTCTGTTCCTAAGAAATCCCAGTACAAGATGTATATTAAGTATAAGAGAAGTGGGGTGTCTTGGTCTAGTTTGACTAAGGGAAATTCTGTGTCTTTAAATACATTTTAGAATAAGCGTTATAAGCGTTAATTTACAATGATAAACACTATAATCTACAAGAGCAACATAAGCGTTATAAGCGTCATAAGCGTTATAAGCGTCATAAGCGTTATAAGCGTGATAATCGTTATAAGCGTTATAAGCGTGATAATCGTTATAAGCGTTATAAGCGTGATAATCGTTATAAGCGTTATAAGCGTGATAATCGTTATAAGCGTTATAAGCGTGATAATCGTTATAAGCGTTATAAGCGTGATAATCGTTATAAGCGTTATAAGCGTGATAATCGTTATAAGCGTTATAAGCGTGATAATCGTTATAAGCGTTATAAGCGTGATAATCGTTATAAGCGTTATAAGCGTGATAATCGTTATAAGCGTTATAAGCGTGATAATCGTTATAAGCGTTATAAGCGTGATAATCGTTATAAGCGTTATAAGCGTGATAATCGTTATAAGCGTTATAAGCGTGATAATCGTTATAAGCGTTATAAGCGTGATAATCGTTATAAGCGTTATAAGCGTGATAATCGTTATAAGCGTTATAAGCGTGATAATCGTTATAAGCGTTATAAGCGTGATAATCGTTATAAGCGTTATAAGCGTGATAATCGTTATAAGCGTTATAAGCGTGATAATCGTTATAAGCGTTATAAGCGTGATAATCGTTATAAGCGTTATAAGCGTGATAATCGTTATAAGCGTTATAAGCGTGATAATCGTTATAAGCGTTATAAGCGTGATAATCGTTATAAGCGTTATAAGCGTGATAATCGTTATAAGCGTTATAAGCGTGATAATCGTTATAAGCGTTATAAGCGTGATAATCGTTATAAGCGTTATAAGCGTGATAATCGTTATAAGCGTTATAAGCGTGATAATCGTTATAAGCGTTATAAGCGTGATAATCGTTATAAGCGTTATAAGCGTGATAATCGTTATAAGCGTTATAAGCGTGATAATCGTTATAAGCGTTATAAGCGTGATAATCGTTATAAGCGTTATAAGCGTGATAATCGTTATAAGCGTTATAAGCGTGATAATCGTTATAAGCGTTATAAGCGTGATAATCGTTATAAGCGTTATAAGCGTGATAATCGTTATAAGCGTTATAAGCGTGATAATCGTTATAAGCGTTATAAGCGTGATAATCGTTATAAGCGTTATAAGCGTGATAATCGTTATAAGCGTTATAAGCGTGATAATCGTTATAAGCGTTATAAGCGTGATAATCGTTATAAGCGTTATAAGCGTGATAATCGTTATAAGCGTTATAAGCGTGATAATCGTTATAAGCGTTATAAGCGTGATAATCGTTATAAGCGTTATAAGCGTGATAATCGTTATAAGCGTTATAAGCGTGATAATCGTTATAAGCGTTATAAGCGTGATAATCGTTATAAGCGTTATAAGCGTGATAATCGTCATAAGCGTTATAAGCGTGATAATCGTTATAAGCGTTATAAGAGTGATAATCGTTATAAGTGGTATCAACTATTCTAACTTCTCAAGATAATAATATAATACAATATAATAATAAAATATAATAATAAAAATAAAATAATAAAATAATAAGGTAATATAATTAACTATCGTTCTATAACACCATGAACAAGAAACTGACTTCGCTACTGATGCTGACTCTATTTCTACTTAAGGACCTAAAAATTATGAAAAGGACATTAAAACAAATGCAACAATTGAGTTTAAATTATGCTACCATAGTGTCTGTTCTTACTGCACAAACTGAAAAACCCCAATTTAAATTGAATTCTTCTTATCATGGAATTACTAACAAGAAAAACACTAATTTTAGTTGTTTTAGATGTGGAGAACCTGGTCACTATGCAAAGAATTGTCTGGCTGAAAAGTTGCCAACAACAGGACAACAGTATCCACCTTCCAACCAAAACCAAAACAAACAAAATAGAAACATAAATTTTGTTGAAGCTGAATATAAGGATAAAGTTTATATTACTCGCCACCAACCATACTCTACCAACAGGAAGGAACAAAAAGGAAAACAAAAACAGTCTGAATCTGCTAAGGAACATGCCCTTAGAAGCAAAACTCCCCAAATATCAACTAATATAGAAGAAATTCCTATGGAGGTTGAACAAAATATACCTCCTGTAAAGAAAATATTGAAAAAAAATTACACTCCAAAGTAGACCAACTCAACCCTTATGACATTTCTGAGGACTTATTAGAAACCCCTGCCCATATTACCTATGGCCAACTCCTACAATATCCTAACCAACGGCGTAATTTGGCAAAGGCCTTGCAAAGGAAAAAGGCTCCTAGTACTGAAGCTAATCATTTACAAACCAATAATTCTCACAAGACTATGGCCATAAGATGTCATATCAGAATTAAAGGAAACCCTGTGGTTGCCATTCTTGACTCAGGTGCTACTGTTAGCATCATTACTAAAAAACTAATGGACAAAATAGGACTTGAAATTGACCAACCTTCTAGGACTGTGGTAGTTACAGCCAATAGAAATCATACTAAAGCTTTGGGAATAGTTACCAATGTGAAAATAACTATTCAAGACCTTATAATCCCTATTAGCTTACAAGTGATTGAATCCCAGGAAGAAACTCTGTTACTAGAAACAGATTGGTTTAGTAAATCTAAAGCAAAGTTGGATTTTGCTAACAACACCTTATATGTTAAATATTTGGGAAAACAAGTCACTATTAATGCTACCCATGTTAGCAATAATACCCCAATTCAGGAATTAGAGGAATTCACTGATGAGGATGAGTGGATTAATGAATTGGAGGAGGATAATAAAGAAATCCAAGCCTTCTACACGGATGAATACACTTCTGAGAATGATGACCTATTCTATAATCCTTGGACTGAACATAACCCTGCCATATATTTAACCAATACCCTACCAGACCATAATGAATGGGATAGAAGTTCATTTAACATCAACTCTGAATTACCACCTGAACAATTAAATCAAGTTGTTGACTTGCTTAATGAAGTCCCTCAAGTCTATGCTAAAAAGATTAGCAAATCTGGACAAACTGTTGAATTAGGCCAAACCAATCTTGTCCTTCATGAAATTAATACTGGAAATGCCAAACCTATAAGCCAAAGACCTTATAGTATGCCTTTGGATGATCAAGACTTCCTTAAAGAGGAAATTCATGCAATGAAGAAACAAGTAATTATTCAAGAAACTAAAAGTCCTTGGGCTTCCCCTGTTGTGTTAGTCCCAAAGAAAAATGGTAAAAAGAGGATATGTATTGATTACAGGAAATTGAATACTGTTATTGAAAAGGACATTTACCCAGTACCCAATATCAATGAAATCTTAACAGTCTTCAATGGATCTAAATAGTTTACAAGTCTTGACTTGGCTAGTGGATATTGGCAAGTTGGAATGAACCCTGATGATAAAAAAAAAACAGCTTTTATTACTAACTTTGGCACATATGAATTTAATGTTATGCCATTTGGGTTATATAATGCTTCTTCAATATTCTAAAGATTAATGAACCATGTTTTAAATCTATTTATTAACAAATTTGTGGTTGTATATTTAGATGATATAACCATTTATTCAAAAACATTTGATGAACATTCGGATCATGTTAATCAAGTCTTAAAAGAATTAGAAAAAGCCCATTTAAAATTAAATTTAGAAAAATGTTCTTTCTTTCTAAATACTATTAAATTTTTAGAACATGTAATCAATAGAAATGGAATTTCATCTGATGAAGAGAAGATTATTAAAATTAAGGACTTCCCTATACCAAAAACTCTTAAACAACTTCGTGCATTTTTGGGACTTGCCTCTTACTATAGAAAGTTTATTCAAGGTTTCTCTAAAATTGCCAAGCCTTTGAATAGTTTATTAAAAAAGGATGAACCTTACCAATGAACTAAGAACCAAGATGAAGCCTTTAATACTTTAAAAACTCACCTTATCACAGCTCCAGTATTAAGATATCCTGACTTTAATCGCCCATTTACCTTCATACTGATGCCTCCACTCTAGGTTTAGGTGCTGTACTTGCACAATTAGATGATAATAATAAGGAATATATTGTAGCATATGCTAGCAGAAGTGTTACAAAAACAGAACAAAATTACTCCATACCTGAACTGGAATGTCTTGCAGTTATTTGGGCTATAGAACACTTTCGCCAATATTTGGGTTCCAAACCATTTTATCTAATCACTGACCACTCTGCTTTACAATGGTTAAGGACTTCTGAACTTAAAGGAAAGCGTGCCAGATGGATTTTGAGATTAGAACCCTACAATTTTACTATTATCTATAGACCAGGACACAAGCATAACAATGCAAATGCACTTTCTAGAATACCTGATAACCAACAAGAAGTTACAGCCTATTACCTTGAACTTGAAGCTGAAACCTCCTATAATCATTACACTAATGATTATTTATCTCCAAAAGTATGCCAAGAAATCATGAAGGTATTAAATTACAACCCATCTGAATTTATTACTTATGGTATAAAACTTTACAAGGATATTATGTTTACATCTGAAGGAATAAGGTATAATGGACAATATTGTACTTGGTACTATATTGAACATATTAGCAATCGTTTAAAAGTCAAAAACAAAAGTAAACATTGGCAATATAATTGGAAAGGTCCTAATGCTCAATGTTGGTGTGGTAATAAATTGTATTCACCATCAGATAACTGTGCTAAATGTAAATGTGATTTGAGAATGTGGATTACTATAAAATCCTGTCCTATAGAAGAAATTGCAAAAAGTTATTGGTCTACTCCAGATTCAGAGGATGAAGAAATAATAGACTCTCTTTTTAAAGTTCAAACTGATAGTGAAAATGAATTTTCTTTTCCAGAAATTATTACAGATATTGAAAATAATTCTTTAACAAATTACTCCTGTGGTTACCTCCTTTACAAACCCTATCTATAGAATATTACCAAGAATTTAATAATTTTTCTGATTCTTATTTGTGTAATTCTATTTGGTAGAAAGTACCAAATTTTACTATTTATTTGTAATTCTTTTCATATTAATGTATCCGTCCACAAATGACGAAAAACTTTGCAAGTCAGTCACTGCGTCTGTACAAAATTTTTAGTTAATTATTTATTTGTTTCTCTATTAATTATTTACTATTAGTTTTTTTTTAGTTTTATTTTTGTTTTTGTTATATTTTGTTTTTTTTTAGTTTTATTTTTGTTTTTGTTATATTTTATTTTATTTTATTTTATTTCTTTATTTCTTCTAATATTTTTTTTTTACAATGGAATCAACAAGATATAATCAAATTAAATCTTTTTTACAAACTGCAAAATTTCCAAGTAATTTTAATACCCAACAAAAGAAAAGTTTAGAATCCCAAAGTAAATTCTTTATTATTTATAATCATTTATTGTACAAAAGAGACCATCGAAGACAATCAAGAAACCAATTACTACGCGTAATTCAAGAACATAAAATAGATCCAATCTTATACATGACCCATACTCATCCCTTAGGAGCTCACTTAGGTACTGAAAAAATGTTTGAAAAGATCCATAACCGATACTATTGGCCTCAAATGTATGAACATATTCATGAGTATGTTAAAACCTGTGATGAATGCCAAAAGCATGGGAAATATTGAATCTGAGGACCTTTACAACCAATCCCAATAGAATCTCCCTTTCACAAAATAGGTATTGACTTTGTAGGACCTCTAAATATAACCAAAAGTAGGAACCACTATATTATAGTTGCTATTGATTATATGACCAAATGGCCTGAAGCCAAAGCAACACCAACTGCTGATGCTCAACAAACAGCTCATTTTATTTTCAATGAAATTATTTGTCGGCATGGATGCCCTACCTACCTTGTATCCAATAGAGGACTCTATTTTAATAATGAAGTAATCAAATTTTTGGTACAAAAATTTGAAATTAAACTTCTACTATCTACACCATACCACCCACAAACTAATGGATTAGTTGAAAGATTCAATAGAACATTATGTGAATTTTTGGCAAAGTTAATAAATCAAAATAGAGAATGTGATACCATAATACCCTCTGTATTATATGCATATCGGACCTCTAAACAATCTACAACAAGATTTACTCCATTCTATCTTACTTATGGAAGGGAAGCTAGGTTTCCTAACTTTGAAAATGAAGATGAAATTATTGAAAATATGTTTGATCGATTGTTTGAAATCATAGAAGACCTATCTGTTAAAAGAGAAATTGCAAAAGAAAATATCAATAAGGCACAACAACAACAAAATTCCAATGGAACAAGAAATTGAAAAAAGTTCAGCGAATCTTTGAAAAAGAAGATAAAGTTCTATTGTTTAATGCATCCCAACACAATCAACATTCTGGTAAACTACTACCCAGATAGTCAGGACCTTACACTATATATCGTCGTATAGCTCAGGATGTATATAAGTTACAAACATTAGATGGTCAAATTTTAGAGTCTCCTTACAATGCTCTATTACTTAAAAGATATTATGAAAGGAATATTTAGTTATTATAAAAATCAGCTGATGCTGGGGATACTGACGGAATAATTAAAGTTGGCTATTGCTATCTTGAGGAAATTGTTACCTCAATCTCCAAGTTCTTACTTGACATTATTCACGAAGCTCGTAATTAAGTGGGAGAGAAATATGTTACACTTGAAAATACCAACAAGATAACATATGAAATTGATCATCATCGACTTCATTTAATGCTGATTATATGAAATCACCGATCATTCATACATGATCATGCGCATAATCTGGATGATCACAGGATAGACATTCGGAATCCTAAATTCATGCACACTTATTTTACTTTTCTCTTTTTACTCATAATATTTTCATAATAATCCTTTTTGTTCTTTTTAATTCATAATCGATTAGAGAAGATAGTCTGTAAAATAGAAGAAAATAGTCATTAGTAGTGTAGATTATAACCCACAATTCATGTATATAACCCCACTCTTTTTGCCTCTGTAGCAAAGTGAATTTGGTTTACCCTTTTATTCATTTAATTAGAATTGAATTCTTTCTTGTAATTCTTATTCCACATTGAATAATTAAGTCTTTGTACATGTCCTCATACATGCTATAAAATACACTTTATTTTCTTAAGTAGAATCTTATAGTTTGGTTAAGAGAAACTGTGTCTCTTATTGTTAATTATTATTTGTAGTAAAGTAACTAACCTCTTATTTCTTCATATATAATGTGTTGCTGCCTCTTTCAAAAAGCTTTATTTAATCCTCTCTGTTAAGTCATACACTGACAATATTATTAACTTGCTATATCACTATAGTTGTAGTCTTCATACTATAAACTATTTGTCTCTTGAATTCTTTTGAGAGGTAAATTCCAAGTGTGTGACAACGAATCTTTAATTTTTAAAAATATAGTTACAATAGAGCTATCATAAAGATTATTAATATATTATTAATATATAATAATAATATAATTATAATATTTTTAATTAGTAATATATTAATCACATTGTTATTATTTAATGGTTATATTATTAATATTTAATTATATTTTTATCATATATTGGTTATATTATTAATATATAACTAGCACATGACCATGTAGTGGCTTCGCCGCCAGTTATGATTTTATATCGGGCATGTTAAACATTACTAATAAGTTCAACTTTTTTTAAATTTGAATAATTTGGTCTGATATACCGGGATAAGTCTTTATTGATTTGTGATCATAGATATGATTTATGTATAATTGAAGTGAAAGGATATAGTCTGGAAATAGACAAGATGTTATGCTAGGTATCAGTGTAAGATGTTGCATATTTAATCCATGGCATTGGCTGATGGTTTTCCTGGGTTTCATAATGTAAGTGGGCATTAATGTGAAAGTGACTATAATAGATAGATTTGCCTGATCGGTTAACTATTATCGGTCTATTTGTTATTACCCTTGATAACGAACTTATCAAATTATATAGGCTTAAAGTATTATCATTTTAATAATATTAGAAACTGAAAAAAATTTTGTTAAAGAAGATTATGTGCTAACAGATATATACGAAAGAATTTATTATATAAAATTAGAAAATGTGTAATGTGGAATAAATGTGATGTTTATTATTAATAAATTCAAATTCATTAAGGGTTTAATAGGAAAATAAAATTAAATGAACTATTCACTATCTTTTAAACTTTTTTTAAAAAAAAATTAAACTGCATTCTATCTCTATCTCGACCTTTATCAAGATGATTCGATCTTTAGCTCATAGAAATTATTTTGTTATTAATATTATACTCAGATTATGTAGATTAGAGTATTAGCTTAAGTTTTTGCATTATTAGGAAGTTTAGCATGTAAAAGTTATCTAGATTTAGATCTTACATGTAAAGTCTCAATTTTCCTTTTTTTTTGGTCAATTATTTCAGCATGTAGAGTTTACGTATAATTAATATGTGACTAGGACTATGAAAATAGTAAAAGTAATCTCTTTTTAGTGAAGTTTTGGGGTTAATGATTATTTATTATATTCTTGCACAGTATTTATAGACGTTCTTTCGAAGGTAGTATGGTTTCTACAGTGATTTTTGGTAGTAAATGCAATTTAAATTGTACTAGCATCACCTGGTGTAATACTTGTCCATATCAAAAATTTAATGTATTTAAATAAGATTATTATTTTAATATTTCATTGTTTATTATATTTATTTAATAGGCTTATATAAATTAATTGCACTTTAAACTTATAATAATAATTATTATACAAGTTATAGAATTATGCCTGTATCTCCAGGTCTGACTATGCAAGTTGTAGAAACTATTTCAGCTCAGCTGATAGTATTTTGGCACTGATTTTTAATATGAGATTGCTGAGATATTTTAGAGCTTCCACATCAAAATTCAATGTCAAAATATATTTGTCAAAACCAAAAGTATCTATAACATATATAAAGTCTAACACAATTTCAAAGTTTACTTTAAATTCATATTCTCCTGTTTCTGGTTTGTGCAATTGAGTTGCACAGCTACTTATTTAACAATCATATACTTATGTACATATAAATGTGATTACTACACAAGCAACTACATAACACCAATAATAAGATGATTTTAACACTAATAAGATAATCTGAGTAGATATGGAGTATGATAATAATCAGTAATTTATATCATCAAAAAAAACCATATACAATAAATATATATTCATTGGATGTACTAGCCAAATAAGGCTGGATTAAATTTATTAGAAATGATTTATTAATATTAGCAGCATACATTAGTTCTATCAATGTATAATTAAATTAATGATGCAAAGCATCAGCCAGTGGCTTCCCACCTGCATAAAGCAGCCAGCTATTAATCAGGATTTTTTTTTAGTAGGAGAATTTGTGATATTTAGCATCAGCTAGTGGTTTTCCATTCGCATAAAGCAAGCTGGCCATAGTTACAAAGAATTTGCATTTACTGCAAAAATAGCAGTATTCACTTGGTGGGTGGGATCAAGTGCAAAGCCTGGAATGTGTTATCCGAATGCAAATGAGGCTTTTGCTCCCAATTTTGGCTCTTTTTATTTTATACTTACTACAATATGATTTTATTTTCTTGTTTTGTGAATTTGTTTTTAGTTTTTAAGTAGTAAAATGATAAATATTCTTTAGACTCAGCCTAAATTAATGCAAATGAAAATAATAAATTGCATGTAATTGTAAAAAGTAATTATCTTCTTGTTTTTAAACTTGTTTTGCAGTTTTTATTTTGTAAAATTTTTATATTCTTTATATTCACATACTAAATTAATGTGAATTAAATGAATCATACACAATAGTAAATAAGTGTATTTAATTTTTTTGTTTTGTGAACTTTTTTTGCAGTTTTTTTTTTATTTTGTAAAATTATTAAATGTTCTTTATACTTGGTCGCTAAGTGTGAATGAAATGAATAGTATGCAATAGTAAATAAGTATTTATTTTCTTATTTTGTGAACTTGTTTTGCAGATTTTATTTGTAAAATTGTTAAATGTTCTTTATACTCACTTGCAGAATGAAATGATTAATGCATATGAAATGAAATTTACATAATGGTAAATAAGTATTTATTTTCTTGCATTTGTGAACTTGTTTTTGCTGTTTTTATGTAAAAAATTATTAAATGTTCTTTATACTTATAAGCTGAATAAAATGATTAATGTAAATGAAATAAAGTATATATAATGGTAAATAAGAATTTATTTTTTAGTTTTTTTTTTTAAAGCGAGGTTTATCCTCAGTTCCTTTATTAAATTTCAATATAAACGTAACCTACATATGTTTTTACATATTTCCATCCAAACTGAAACTGAAGCTCAGGCTAATGACTTAATCACTGCACTAACAGCCCACACTTTATCTAATTTGATCTCCTCACTGGTTTCAAAACAGAATTTTATGCTCTGAATCCTACTATTTTTCTATTACTATGCATTCCCACATTTCTCATACTAACCTAGTAATTTCCAAACAGGTTTTTTTAGTTTTCTGCTACATTTGTACATCATTGTTTAATATACTTCCTAATTTGGTGATCAGGCATGCCGACTCACTACTAGTTGGAAATCCTACTCAACAGTTGCACCCAAATTTTTTTGTTTTATGAACTTGTTTTGCAGATTTAAATCATAAAATTATTAAATAAGTAGCTGCGTGATGCAGTTGCGCTAAACCAGAAATGGATGATAAACTGTATAAACCTGAAATAACGTCAAAGCTTAATTTGATTAAAATTCAAAATTACATTTTGGGAGCTATTTCGCATTTATATGTGAAAATTATACATGCTGCGTACTTTATTCATGCTAAACAAAAATTAACAAATGACACTATGAAATGCATATTTACTAGTATAGCCATCGTATGGGAGGTTGGTATTTTCATGCCAAGTTTGATTCCGATGGTTGATACTAGAAGGTCACATGAATTTGGCAATAATTTATGTGATACAGATATTAATGATTTATTAGATATTTATCATAAAAAGAATGTATATTTATTTAAGGATAGTTTTGGAAAGCATACATTAGAAACATTCTATATGATGAACAAGGGTGAAGCCAACTCTTTATATACATTCTCATTTTAACTACGTTTACTCTGCTATGACTAAGCTTATGTATTACCCTTTGTTATCCGGGCTTCGACTACGTCTACGTAGTGGGCTTTCAAGTCTAACAGGCTTAAACAACGTATCCAAAATAATATTCATATGATTAAGCAACTAACATAATAATAGAAAGGTAAGATTAACATGGCTATGGCAATACAATTATGGAAGGTATGCGGCAACTTAATGAATTAGACAAATACGGAAGTGAGAGTCAAGGAAAGAAATTATTCATTACACTAGCATTATTCTGCCCTTAGTATAGATAAATTCATGATGTCCAGCTTGATCTTAATTAAATTTTACATGTAATCCATTTTTAAATGGTCTAGTTATTGGAATTTCCTCAATCGCCATTTGTATTTATCTACAGTAAATACAGTATACTTGCAATACGATGAATATAAATCTATTTTATAACATATATAGTTAGCGCAATTCGAAAGACAATAATAAAAAAAGACATTGGTTTTTATTGTGATCATCATGCATCTTAATCGTGACAAAAACCTATTAAAGTGTTGTTTGGTTAAGCAATTCTCATACAATAGATAAATATAGTACTATATGATGCATATCATAAAGTTTAAGTTATAAAATCACATTTCGTGGCGTTTGGCATATTGTCCAATCATATTTAAGATTTTGTGAACGCACATTACTAAAAATGCCTTAGAAACCATATACTTCGTGATATTACATATTACTCTGTTCCTAGTATGTTCTTTATATCTACTAACTAAATTAATGTGAATAAAATGAATTACATATAATAGTAAATAAGTAATTATTTTTTGTTTTGTGAACTGTTTTGCAGTTTTTATTTCGTAAAGTATTATATATCTTTATACACACTTGCTAAATGAAATAATTAATGCGAATAAAATAAATTGTATGTAATAGTAAATAAGTATTTATTTTTAAACTTATTTTACTGTTTTTATTGTGTAAAATTATTAATATTCTTTATACTCACAAGCTAAATAAAATGATTAATGCGAATGAAATAAAGTATATGTAATAGTAAATAAAAATTTAATTTCTTGTTTTGTGAACTTGTTTTACAGTTTTAATTCGTAAAATTATTAAATGCTCTTCATACCCACTGGCTAAATTAATGCAAATGAAATAAATTGCACATAATGTTAAGTATTTATTTCTTGTTTTGTGAGCTTGTTTTCAGTTTTTATTTTATAAAAGTATTAAATGTCTTTATACTCACTTACTGAATAAAGTGATTGACATTAATAAAATAGATTGTATATAATGGTAAATCATAGTGTTTTGATCCTATTCTTAAAAGACCATCCAGATTAAATTTGGATCTTCCTCAACATATTTGATTTACATTCAAATTTTAATTCAGATTATATTAGTGTTAGTAATTTGGATTTGATTATAAGAATTCTCTAGAAACCCACTAAGCTAGTTGACTTACAGCTTTGCAGAGGCATTTTGTATCACTACCTGTGGGTACTAGTAGCTAGTTTAAGTTTAATACCCTTACTTTATTACTGTATTACAGTATTGGAATTATTTGATATCATAATGTATACATACATACTGTATAGTGTTCCTATGAACCTGAACTGAACTGAACTTAGGTCAAGTTCAGGTTCAGGTTCAGGTTCAGTATTGAACTTTTAGAGCTGGTTCAGGTTCAGTTCAGGTTCAGTTCATAAGTTCATGAACATGTTCATGAACATGTTCAGGTTCAGTCAGGTGTTCATATGAACTAGTAATTCTAGGTTTGGGTCCGGGTTTGGTCTGGTCCAGACCAGACTCAAATTCTAAATTTTATTATTAAAACTTTATACTAAACTCAAACTCAATCATAAGTTTGGTCGGGCTAGTCCAAATTTTGCAAACTAGTTTGAATCTGAATAAAAATATATGTATTTTTTGATACTGAACAAGTTTACTTAGAGTGAGAAGTATAAATCAGTTAGTAAAATTTAGAGTATCATAGATATTTGTATAATTTTATTAATAAAATTATACAAATTTCCATGATTCTCTAAA
Organism: Gigaspora rosea; assembly: GCA_003550325.1. NCBI lineage: Eukaryota > Fungi > Glomeromycota > Glomeromycetes > Diversisporales > Gigasporaceae > Gigaspora > Gigaspora rosea. The sequence goes on along the minus strand of QKWP01000013.1, from coordinate 504,970 downwards.
TTTTACTAATTGATCATAACTTAACTTCTTGATATAAGTAAACTTGTTAAGCACCAAAAAATACATCAAATCGGCATATTTTATTTTACTTTTCTTAAAATTTGAAGAAAAGATGCTTAATTTTGGAAAATTTTATCAAAAATTCAAAATTAAGCATATTTGACGCAAATTTTAAGGAAAATAAAATAAAATATACCGATATGATGTATTTTTTGGTGCTAAACAAGTTTACTTAGATCAAGAAGTTATGATCAATTAGTAAAATTTAGAGAATCATAGAAATTTGTATAATTTTATTAATAAAATTATACAAATTTCTATGATTCTCTAAATTTTACTAATTGATCATAACTTCTTGATATAAGTAAACTTGTTTAGCACCAAAAAATACATCATATTGGTATATTTTATTTTATTTTCCTTAAAATTTGCGTCAAATATGCTTAATTTTGAATTTTTGATAAAAATTTCCAAAATTAAGCATCTTTTCTTCAAATTTTAAGAAAAGTAAAATAAAATATGCCGATTTGATGTATTTTTTGGTGCTTAACAAGTTTACTTAGTGCAAGAAGTTAAAATCAATTAGTAAAATTTAGAGAATCATAGATATTTGTATAATTTTATTAATAAAATTATACAAATTTCTATGATTTTCTAAATTTTACTAATTGATCCTAACTTTGTGATTTAGGCAAACATGTGCATATATTATGAACCTGAACATGTTCATGAACCCTGAACTGAACCTGAACTGAACTTTTTTTAAGTTCAGGTTCAGGTTCATGTTCAATAATTTTAAGTTCAGGTTCAGTTCAGTATTGAACTTTTAGAGCAGGTTCAGGTTCAGGTTCATTGAACCTGAACCTGAACCTCTATTGAACTGAACTGAACTTCGGAACCCTAGCATGTATCGTTAACTTAGTAAGAAAAAAGTTTTAGATGGAAGCACTCCACATTTCGCCTATAGTTATTTTCATATGTAATCTCTGACACAGATTTTTATATAGTCAGCCAATCGTTTTTCAATGATAACTCGCCATTCACTAGGCCAATTTGGATGATCTAACCACTGTTAGATGCGTCTCGACGAGCTCTACAACTTTCAATTAGTGGACATGTATCGTTAACTTAGTAAGAAAAAAAATTTAGATAGAAGCACTCCACATTTTGCCTATAGGTTCACTCTCCAGTTGACAGGCAAATTATCAATTAATAGATAATTTTAAATATATGTGAATATGAAAATTGGCCAATCAGATTATATAATCCATAGTTAGTTAAAAATTGGTAACTATAATGAGGGTTTTTTATTAATAAAATTGTTAAAAAATCAAATTTTCATGGTGATAGTGATTATAAGTGATTTGTAACTATAATGAGGTTTTTTTTACTATGTTTGAGTCCGTCGCACAAAATTGGGTGCTTAAATAGAGGTGTGACTATATGGGGTGTGACTATAGAGAGGTCTAACTGTATTTTTTTTCTTCCGTCTTGTGCTTTTTTTGCTTTCAATACTAATTCATCTTTGTTTTTTCTTAGGGTTTACCTGGCCAATGACCTTTAGGCCTTACTTAGTGATTCATGATATCTTTTTGGTTTATTTTTTGATATTTTGCTCTGTTTGTTTTTTTTTGTTTTTGATAATTTTTCAGGCTTAAAATCATAAACCTGGTCAACAACCTTCAGATCTTACCTGGCACGATTTATGATAATCTTTCGAATCGTATAGTCTTGTAATGTATCAACTTTTGATTTTAAAAGTAGTACTAATAAAATGGTGAACATTACGGGTAACTAGAAATTAGAGTTCGAATTCTAAATATTGAAATAGTTAAGGGTAGTGGTGGTTTTTTTTTGTATATATACCACTTTAAATTTTTTTAATAAAATTTCTAAGGTTGTTACATATAGTATTCTGTTACAATTAGATTGGCTCTAAAAATTTTTCATACAAGTATAATTTTAGCACGTAAAATTGTATCAATTTGTTATATGACCAGGCCCGTTAAGTAGGATCAGTTTTCGAGGTACACAAAAAATCTGACTGCTGAGCAATCATGTGATCATCTGATCATCTTAGAAATGCAGCAGAGACCTGTAAAAATTTGTATATAAATTAATACAAACTAAAACAAATTTAAATTGATAATGCAAATTAAACCAAATATTTAAGGGTAAAATTCATATGCATTCTATAAATTTGATTGGCTAATAATATCAAAAAGTGTGCTGAATTAAGTTTCTGAAAGAGAAAATAAATGAACATAAAAGACAAGCAAGGTCAGAACAAAATTTTGAGTAAATTTCTAATGTTTTCCAAAACAAATCACAAATTAATATAAAGTTAATATCTTATTGCAAATTAATACAAATTTTTGCAATAATGCAAATAAGATTTTGTATAATACAAAAAATTTTTACGGGTCTCTGAAATGCAGATCATGTGATCACATGATTGTCTCAGGAATGAGGTTCACGTGATTTTTGTGCGGTTTGATTGGTTATGGCCAGAGATATATAAACTATATATCTCTGGCCAGAAATGCCTAGAAATGTCCTTTTTAAATATTTTAAAACTATTAGGGCCATGTCATTAATTATCTACTATTTTTTATCAGAGGTCTACCTCCCTCCCTCTTCCTTAATATATATATAGTCAGGTTCTTATATAATTTCAACTTTTTTTACCCACTTCCCCCTAAAAAATCACTTGATTTTTGTTACTCCCCTTATTATTTTATTAAAAAATAATAACTATTATAGTAAAAATGTAGTAACTTAGAGAAGTTGTATGTTGTTACTTTCAAGCAGTATTGGCACATAACCAGGTTATAACAGATCATATTACTAAGTTCAACTAGTGAAGTTATAAGACTATAGTTATATAACTTTATTAATTGACTTAGTAATATGTCCAATATACCCTGGTTATATGCTAATACTGCTCTCAAGTAGAAGGCCTAGGGTTCAAATACTACTAACAATGCTTTAAAAAATAAATTTGTATTTTAGTAAGGGGCATGCCATTTATTATTTGATTTTTACCATGAATATATAATCAGAGGAAGTAATTACATCTATATATTATATTAATCAATCAGAATTAAGTAAAATAATTTTACTATACATAAATAGAGATAGCTAGGACCCAATAATCTATATGAGCTTATATTTGGGTATTATAGTAAATTATTTTTGTTAGCACTTTTATATTGCTATATATAAGCTATAATTTACAATCAGTATTGGAAATTATATGTTTTATAGTATTTATAATAAATATAAGTTTTTTAAAAAAATCAAAATTTTTATATTTTATGTTCATATAGTGTAAACATAAAGAATCAAAAATTTTATATTTTATATTTACATAGTATGAATATAAATTTTAATTTTATAATTTCTTATTCATAATTTATTAATATAAAGATTTTATTTACTATATGTTTTCAAAAATAAGCTACCTTTTTTAAACTATTTTTGAAAATAATTTTGGTCAATTGTAAATAGTTCTTATATTATAAAGTTCAAATTCTACTATCTAAATTGATTATTAGCACTTAAGCAAACTTGTTTGAAAGAATAATATATATATATATATACTGAAAGTTTTATCATATTAGCATATTTTTTATTATTTGACTTTTAATTTTTAATTCAATAAATATATTTTTTAAAAAAAACTTTAATTTCAATGAATATATTTATTAAAAAAATTTTTAGTTTTTTTTATTAATGTAAAAATCAGAAGCCAAATCATAAAAATTTCTTGACTTTGTTAAAAAGTTTGAGTATGTGTATTTTGATCTCCCAAGTAAGTTTACTTAAGAGACTGTAATCAATTTACATAGTAAAGTTTGGACTTTACTATATAGCAACTATTATCAATCATGAGGTAGCTTATTTTTGGATCAAAGATTTTTGAGTTTTTGACCAAAAGAGGAGCTAGCTTATTTTAGAAGTGGCTTATTTTTAGCAATATACAGTATGCTAATACAAGTACAAATAGAGTGCTTCTGACTTTGTAACTATAGATGCTGGTGAATTAAACCATTTTAGCAGGTGAAATGGTGAAATAGTTTCACCAGAATTACACCAAAATTTTATTTTGGTGAATTGGTAAAATAGGTGAAATTGGTGAATTTGTGAAATGGTGAAATTGGTGAATTGGTGAATTGGTGAAATGGTGAATTGAATTGTTGAAACGGTGAATTGAATTGGTGAAATGGTGAATTGGTGAAATGATGAATTGGTGAATTGGTGAAACAGTGAATTGGTGAATAGTGAATTGGTGAATTTGCTCAGTCCTATAAACGGTTAATAGTTCTGACCTCAAAGTGCCTGTAAAAACATAAAATGTAAAAACTTGAACAAAAACCTAACCGAATTCCAGGCTGAAATAATTACAGACTCTGGAAATTCACCATTTCACTATTCCGTTGTTTCACCATTCCACCAATTCACCAATTCACCAATTCACCAATTCACCATTTCACCATTTCACCAATTACACCAATTACACCAATTCACCAGTTACACCAGTTTCACATTACCGATTGGTGATTGATAAAATGGTGAAATTATTTCACTACTCTGATTTAATTTCACCAGCATCTATATTTGTAACTTTAAATTCAAAAAAAATTAATAGCTTAATTTCAATTTAGTAATTAAATTTTCTTTACTAATTAATGTTGAAATTTTAATTAAGGTATTAAAATTTCTTTACTAAATAATGTGAAAATTTAATTAAAGAATAGAATTTTGGTTTATATTACTTAAAAATTTTATATCACTAAAACTTATAGATGCTTGGAAATCATTATTTCAAAAATTCCAAATTTTTTTCTAATTCTTATGAAATTATAGAATTATTTTTAATACTTCATAATATAATAGTTGCATGTATATTTTTATAACAAAATTTAATTAAAACCAAACTTAGTATTAGAATGAATATTAGAACTCTTAATCATCTTTTATTAATTTCTATAAATAGTTTATCTATAAATGAATTTGATTTTGAATATGCATATAAAGTTTGGGCGAATTATCATATAGATATAATCAATAATATATTGTTATTTTTTAAATAAAGAGTAAATATATTAATTTTGTAAAAAATAGTTATAAATATAGTTATATTAAATATAAATAAAATTATATAATTAATAAACATATATAATAATAGTATAGTATTTGTAATTTCAAAGCTTTTAATTTTATATATTAATTATTATAAATTTTATTTGTAAACATATTTATTTTTAATGTGAGCAATATAAAAAAAAATTATATTCAAAAAATCATAAATTTTTTTTGAACTTCCAGCACTGGTTATGATCAATCACATTATAAATATATTACAAAATTTAAAAAAATCATTGCTTGTAAGTCCTCGAGGTTAGTGCATCACAAAATACTAAATATTTTATAATAAAATATATTTTATTAAGACGTTTTCTAAAATTATCATACAATTCATCAAATCTAAAAAGTTATTGTTTTTTATATCATCAAGGTTATATAGCACAAACATTATTAAACATATTACATTAAAATATATGTTATTGAAATAATATCCACAAAACAAATTTATGTAATGAAGACGCTTTCCAAATTTAATGATAAGGAAATGATATTGTATTGGGGCACAAAAATATTAAATTTGTTATAAAATTTTACTCGTTGTACCCGAGTAAGCTATTAAGTTATTCAATGCTATGGCTTTGAATTATATTTGAGAGTGCTTTTAGTGTTATCAATAATTTTATAGTATTATGTAAACCCATTAAAAAAGCAATCGAATTAACTACAAATGCATGCTCTCAAGACTTTTGATTATCTTGCATAATCAAGAACATCCTTTTGAAATTACATATTGATACAATTAAAATTTTAAATTTATACAATATATATGAGTGCTTAAGAGTAGGGTGAACGTAGATCAATTTTCATATGATCTACATGGTATTATAAGATTTTATATAGAAATTAAACATATTCCCTTGATAAATTTTTTAGAACCATGACCAATTTGAATAAAAATTTGGTATCATGTAAAATGAGACCTTATTTTCATAATCGTGAAATTCTAGAACTCATAATATTTGAAAAAATCCACCTTTATATATTGATAAAAAACACTTAGCTAGATCTAAATTTACTTAGGTAGCACAAAAAATTGCTAATTCTAATTGGTCAGATTACATTGTTTACAATCCTGATTGGTCAATCACATGATTTCATATGATTACAACATGATTACTATTAGAAATAATCTACGTTCACCCTACTCTTAACTTATTACTTGTAAAGGCAACCTTTGAACAATCTGTTCAGCGTTATTCTTGAAGTTTAGCAAGAGCGACCAATATTGGTAAATAATTTTTTTATACATCTTACAAAATATTTTTAAAAGCTCTAGTAGTGGCTTAACTTTTTATGAAATGAGAGTAAATTTTCTCTTCAGCTTGTAGCATACTCTTTGAATCCCATGAATTCCATAACTTTTTTTTTTTTGCAACCTGATTGGTCGATTTGTTACATTATTGGTTAACAATCACATGTAATTATATTAGAATCATCCATGTGTTTGAACAGTCATTTTGTTATTTAAGTTAGGTATATAATAGATATCTATTCAATAAAAAAGTTAGTTATAGGCAATAAGAGCTAATTGTATAATAAAAAGATTCACAAAATGAACTTGAAGTAAAAAGTTTTATATATATTATTTGTACAGTGCAGACAACTAGTCCCAACCAATAAAAATTTTTAGCAGCCAAATTCAGATTTTATTTTTTATATATATGAAGAGGCCATTTTGAAAATTTAGCTAATATTTATATATAAAATGGCCAAATTTAAATTTTTAATATATATAAAAATAATATTAATTGTTTAAAGAGCCAAATTTGCTTTTTTTATATACAGTCAGACCTCCCTATAGTTACACCCCATATAGTCACACCTATATTTAGGCACCCTATTTTGTGTGACAGACTTAAAATATAGTAAAAAACCTCATTATAGTTACAAATTGCTTATAATCACTATCACCATAAAAATTTGATTTTTTAACAATTTTATTAATAATAAAAAACCCTCCTTATAGTCACCAATTTTTAACTAAATATGAATTATAAAATCTGATTAGCCAATTTTCATATTCACATATATTTAAAATTAGAGTAAATCTATTTGTAACCAGCAGTGACAGTCCCGTACCAATAAGAATCAAGATCAGGTATAATGTTACACCTGATCATATAATATAAAAATGAAGCAAAAAAATGCCATTTTCAAAAATATTGCGATAACTGAAAATTTTGACTATGAAACCACCTTTTTTTTAGCAAAAACAAATTCCTAGTGAAATTTTACTATATATTTATCTCTAACCCTAACCCTACCTCTAACTATACCCTAACCCTAATGATAATAAATTTACACGTGTATATGTTTGTTTTGATTGTACATTACACAGGGGCTTGTCACCACTAGTGACAAGCACTTTTTTTATTAAAATTATTTATTAAAGCTCTTAAAGGTTTGACAGCAAATAACTTTTGATCCAGTGACCCGATTTGGATAAAATAACTACCAAAATGTTCAACTCAATGAGATGATTCTAATGAGCCCAAAATCATTAAAATCGAATCACACACTCCTAAGATCGTTAAAGATTTGTATCACTTTACATGTCAAAGAATTGATTAAATTTAAATATCTGAGTAAAAGATCCTTAATAATCTTAGCATTTGTAATTAAATTTGGATGCTTTTGGACTCTATAGAATCGTCTCATCGAGTCAAACACTCTGGTTGTTGTTTTATCCAAATTGGGCTACTGGATTAAATTTATTAATAGTATTTCAAATATGTGCAAATATATTACTTATTGGTCTTTGATCACATGACATAATGATGTATTTTATTTATGTCACACCTCTAACAATCACCAAAATAGAGTGTGATGGACTTGGTGATTATAGAGAGGGACAACTGTATATATAAAAGATGGCCAACTTTCATATTTAATTATAAAAATACTATAACTTCAAGTTGCTACAGTACGAGACAGTAAAAGATATAGGCACCAATTTTAGGTGCTTATGTAATCAATTCTAATTGGCTAATTTTTGTGCAATTGATTTTTGATTAGCAAAAACCTAGATATGTTTTCTTTTTTTATATTAAACGCCAATTTTTTAAACTCATATAAACTTTAATGTCTTATAACTTCTTTAAAATTAGAAATAAGAACAATTCCTCTGACAAAAATGTAGTTTATCTAAAAATCTATCAATTTGTCAGAGGGTTTTTTGATTTAATTGGTATGACGTTTCGGAATGATGATCAATTTATTAATAAATCGTGATGCAAATCATTGCTAAATAATACTCAATAGCTTTTTTTAGTCCAAAGCTAACACGATTGTACAATTAAGATATAAAAAAAGTTCTATCTTATTTTAACGCACCAGAACCTAAATAATAACGTGGATAAGTTTTAAAGCATAGCGATTGTTCGATAAAAAATTTCATTTGACGTGAAGTGGCATTTCTGGCTCTAGTATAGTACCAGATTCATATAGAATGCATTGACTTCACTTGGTATTTGTCTTTTTATTACTATATAAATGTTTAACAAAACTCATTTTTTTATAGTTACTATACAACAGAAGTAAAAGATACGAAAGCTAGAGAAGTACTAGATAATAAAAAGTGGGTAGACAAATACAACCAAATTAGAACACTTGATCTAATGAGCGAATACTAATGAAATAAAGAAACAAAACTATTATTCATTTATACTACAGTACTACCTGTTCTATCAAGTTATGTACTACCCGACGAAGAGCCATTACCCAAATTAGAATCTAATGCAGTTCTTGTTGCCTGCTCCAAAAACGTTTTGCTGTACCGTGATATCCATCCTTGAATTGTTGAGATTTTTGGCACTTCATCTTGTTCTAATTCGCCATTATCTGCAAATTCCTTCAACCTATTATGCATATCACTAGCCGTCATCCAGTCTTTAGCATGAATGTTTCCTTGCAAGAACATTTGTTCAAGCATCTTTTTGATAGTATTTGACATCCGTTTACCTCACCTCGATTTCCACATGTCGAATTTTCACGTAATGCCCATCCTTTATCCTAAGGAAAATCGATATTGAATGTGTGTTCTGTGTCCATACGAGTACTTTGTTCTATATTTCACACTTACTGTTCAATGGGATGAAGAAGAATACATGTTATCAAACTACTATACTTAGGGCAGTGTCATTAATCACCTGATTATTTTTTATCAGAGGCCTACCCCCCTCCCTCTTCCTCAATATATAAATAGTCAGGTTCTTATATATAATTTCAATTTTTTTTACCCCCCTCCCCCCTAAAAAATCACCTGATTTTTGTTACTCCCCTTACCTTTCTCCATATTAACGTCTCTTGTTGTATCTATGGAATTATTTTTATATCTCAGATTTAATAATAAAATTATTTTATAATATGTTACATTTTTGTTACCTATCATCTCCACATCATCTATATTTATCACGGTTAGGTTTGAATTTTCTGCATACAAAATTTATGTGAATGTTGATGTAAGCAGTTTATATTATATTTTCTCACCTTGGGGTTTTGGTAAAGCCATCATCCACTTTGATTGTGGTTCAGTATGTGTTGAGATTTTTGGTTCTGGACGATGAAGTTCATCATTACACAAACTGGCAACTGTAGTGGAAGAAAAGTGTACTGGTGTTCCAAAGTGTGGCAATGGACATGCCACAATATACCCCACTAGTGAATGGAATCGATTATATATACTCGATCATTGATTGATTTAGGGCAATGATCGAGCAACAATTAATGAGCTCGAGCAAAAATAAGGTAATCAATAATCAATAAAGCTGATCGATCAAATAGGTGTATATATTGATCGATTAAAATTTTTTTTTATATTAATTCTAAGCAAAATCGAATTAAATAGCAATTTTATTTTTTTTTATAAATCTTCACAATACAAGTGCATTAGATAATAATAAATAAAGTTTTAACACAGATATTTATTTTTAAAAAAAAAGAAAAAATTCCTTAAAAGTATTGAAAATAAGCACAGCACCCTCTATCCTACTTTTCTAATTTCAGATTAGCGGAACTAGCAAAATTAAGATATTTAATCAAACTTATTCTCATTAACTTGAAGTTGAAAAAAGTAGGGTAAAAGGTGCTGTGCTTATTTTCAATACTTTACAGTAAATAGCACTAGTATAATTAGTAATAAGCTTTAATAAATTTTGAGTTTAAAAACCTACTAAAAAATCAAAGAAACTTGTCATAATGATAGTAATTTTTTGTTCGTCATATCTATAGATGCAGATTTATTTACGTCACTAGTTATGTCTCAATTGTACTTTATTTTATAAACTGATATTTTATATAGGACGTAACTAAGTGATGTCATAAGCCTGCATCTATTGCCATAAAAAAGCGATTTTTGTTCGTAGTAATTTTTTATTCATCATAACGATAGTCTAAAGTTTATTACAAATCAAACTCGTTTGGAGCATGATCTAATAATGTGATCACAGCAGTAGGTTTTAACAATCGTTTGGTTAGATGTTTAGTTAAAGAAAAATCATTACCCATCTATCAGGTTCAGGCTATTAATACTAGATTAGTTATATTTTTACCTGATTTCTTGTAGAGTATTCATGCTGTAATAATATTTATTTTTGGCCGGATCTATAGGTTGACCCCACTCGAGTTGCCGAAACTCAACCTGGTCACCCACCTACCTGTGGGTGATTTGGTGGTACTTACCCGGGCCCAATAACTAGATAAAAACTAAAGTTATGAAACATAGTTTAGAAAATATTGTAGTATATAGTTTATTTTAAATACCTATATTTATAAATATTTTTTATAGTCTAAAATTTTACAGATAAATTAGAGTGCCTTTCAGATTACTAATAATCGGATTGCATATAAAATTCTTTAAAATTCATAAAACTTATTTTATAAAATAAGAAGACGTATTTATTTTTTAATTAAAATTTGAATACACTTATTTATATCTTACTTATTATAAATTGTTAATCAATACTGCTTCTAATATCGTTTTACGTTTAACATTCCTAAAATTTCACATCAACGTCAAATTAAAAAATAAACAATCTTTTAAAGACACTTATCCGAATAAGGCTTTACTAAAGTTCTGGATAAAGAAATTGATCAACTATCAGAATCAATACAAGCCATAGAACTGGATCGCTATCTTACTATACGTGAAAAAACAATTAAATCTAACAATTTTTTCAAGTTCTTTTGCTTAATAATAATAGTTTGCTTGAAAATTCTCTTTAAAGGCATATTAATATATAACTTAAATAATATTTGTTAAGCTATATAAAAAAAATTCTAAGCAAAGGATTAATAAGTTATATAAAAAATAATTTAAGCGAAAGCTTAATAAGTTAGATAAAAAATAATTTAAGCAAGTAATATAAAAAATACTTAAAGTGAAGGTTTAGTAAGTTATATAAAAGGATAATTTGAATAGAATTAAATTCTAGTCAATTATAAAAAACCTTCATTTAAGTCAGAAAACAGGTAATATTAGATTTTTTTTTATACAATAAAATTATAATGTAATTACTAGCTAACTGCAGATTAGTATTTAAACCAAACCGAATATATATTAGTTTATGCTAAAAATGTCAAACTGGGAAATTAGAAAGGAATTTAAAACAAAAGAGTAATTATCAAAATCCAGACCAAGACCCTAAAGGTGATTGGGCAACCATTTCTCAGATTTCTACGAAGTATTTAATATATACAATTTACTGGTTACAGTAATTTGAAAAGTACCATGATTCAGGTCATCTGAATAATAATAGTCATAAACCGGTTAATAATTTGGCAGCTAAGTGACTTTATATACAGTAGATACAATCTCTAGAAAAGATAGAATTATATAAAGTAGCATAGCTTTATTATTATTATTCAATATAACAATTTTTTTTAATTTGGTAAATAAAATATAATCGAGCAATGATTGGTCTAATAATTGATAGATTATGTATGCTCGAGGTTGCAAATTATATGTTTGATCGATCATATTCGATCAAGAATGCATAATTGAATTTTGATCGATTAAAAATTTTTTTCAGGTTAATCATCGATTAATGATTTTTTTGTCAAGTCAATTCTCTATACCCCACCAATGGTCCAGCAGTTGGCTATTGCCAGGAATTATACTTGGATATTCCGGTAATGGTTTCTACACGTGGTTTTTTTTTCTTTATTTTTAACAACTAAGTTCTCTTGATTTCAGTTAGGCTCAATATTTGCCAAGTATGTTCCCGCTAAATTATATATAGCAGCTACGATATCAGATCCCTCTGTTACATCACATCCAATGCAAACGTATCGTTTAATAGCATGAGTTATCTAGATAAAAACTATTTTATTACTGTTTATGATTATTGTTATTATAACTATACTTATTTTTACAAATAAACAAAGGCTTACTGCAGCATGATGTGAGTCAATCGTAGTTTTTGTTTCGCCAGGCTCCAAAAATAACCATTCACAAACCTCGACATCATACCAATCGAACCAATGAGTCACAATCGCCATTAACTCACTATTATGGTAATGTGGTCTGTTGTCTGAAATTATTCTTATCCATTTTGGTTTCTTTTCAATGTTGTTAAGCATAGCGTCGAAACAAGATGCCGTGAACCAGGCATCTTGTTTCGTATTTGTAGACCAATGATCGTATGCACTAATGTTTAAGTCTACACCATTATCCTCTTTAGTTATGACCAAGATCGTGTGTAATGTCCAACCTCTTTTACTGAAAAACTCTTGTTTAGTTTCTCTTGCTGTTTTTGGAAGAATTCGCATCTTATAATCTGCGATTACGATAGCACCATCCGAATCAAGGCTTGATAATGATACTTTGTATTGTGCATTCAAATAATGCTTTCTAGCGTGATGCACAAGGAAGTACTTTAGTTTTTTTTTCATCTCTAATAACTGAGGATGATATATATCACTACAATGTTTTTTTATAAAATCAAAAAAATTAGAAAATTCGAAGCAATCTTGACATCGCGAATTATATATATTTGAACATTCTCCAAAGGCGAATGGCAAGCAATGATCGATGCAGCTGTCATGTAATGCTTTTCCATCTGATTCAACTCTCAAATGGCGCTCAAAATTTCTTCTAAGGTGGCAATGTAAGTTTTCAATTCGTGATATAATAGGATCCTGTTTATGTATCAATAATCGATAATTTATTTTACTTTTTTTTAAAAATCAGGTCAAATTAATGCAGGTTGAATTTCCTTGATATATTTATTTATACCAGTTTTTATTTATGCTTTTTATTTGTTTATTTTTTATTCTTTATTTTTGATTATTTTAATCGCGTGTATAATAACTTACCAATGTTTATTTTGCCGTAAATATTTGTTGTGCAAAAGCTAACAAATTTTCAAATACTTCATACCCGTATTTATTACAAATGATACACAACCCTCCCAAATTATCACAGTATCGAATATATCTACAGTTAGCTAATCTACTCATGAAAGAAGTTCGACACATTCCATTTGGATATTCTTCGTTGAATTTTGTCCATAGGGCTTGTTTTTGGTCTTGCATGTATAAAATAGGGACCCCAGTTTTTGCATTAGTTTGATAAGAACTTTGTGCGATATTGTTTTTATCTTGAAAAAAAGCTAAAAACTGTTTTTCTTTAATTTTAGCCATTCTTTGAACACATTTTGCCAGTCCATCAATTGGTGGTGCACCGGGTCCGTATAATCGGGAGTGTTTGCGCACCAGGTTTACTGCATTTGAGCTTACCTAATTATGAAAGTATACAAGTTATTTATTAGTAACCATAATTTCGACTTATAAACTAACCTGAAGTTTTTCATAGAGATGCCAAGATTTAAAATGATCCGCGATAATAGATAAAATTCGCGTTCTTCCATTTCGACCACGCTTATTACATATCAAAGCATTTTGAAAGCTATTCCAAAAAACATCTTTACATTCATTAGTAACAATGTAATCTTCGTTTGAATCTTTCGAATCTTCTAAATTAGTTTGTAAGCATCCAAGCTCATACAACATTTTCAAATTTGCTTTATCTGTAGTTGGATCACTTGATCGACTCCAAAATTCTTTTCTGCCGTTAGATTTATAATATGGCGTTATATCGGTGCAACCACAGGCTTGTAACATTGCACTCCAAGCACGAAGTTCTATATCATTCAATTGATAGATAGGTGGGTATATTATACGGAGTGCATTATGAAATTCGATTATTGAAGTTCCTAGACGCATCCATGCAATAAACAAGCTTTGCCAATCAATCAAGAGGCTAGTTGCAATTTTTCTTTTTTTAATTTGTTGATCGAATATTATTTCCATTGTATGAGAAATATTCCATTCCTCTGAAGTGCAAGTTAGATCAAAATTTGTTGAATTTTCTTGAATTGCATGTTGAACTAATGGGTGATTGAAACATAAAGTGTTGCACCATCAAAATTCATCGTTATTCCCGCTTGAGCCCATATATCATCGGCAGGTTTATCCTCATAATGCCACATACTTGATCTCTTTTATAAAAATCCAGAGTAAATACATCATTGATCATTCGTTGTACTACTAGAGTTCTTTGACCTTTTTTTGTTAGTATCGATGAAGTGAAGCTTTTGTTTCCGATTTCTGATACTACAACAATAGAGCTTCCAATATTTAAAAAAAGGGGTCTAGAATATTATTCCACTTAGTAATTTTTCTACTATTTTTTCATTGTTAAACCCAAGAATTGCGGGCCCAGAATATGCCATTTTTTTTTCGAATATCACGTGATACACGCTGTTAACAGTCTGAGAAGGCGTTAAACAAAGTTTGCTAGTTTCGCCGTTACTTGTACAAATAAATCCGGGTTGTAATTGATTTTCGTCACTTCTAACTACTCTAATAATAAACTGGCGTTGGTTAAGCACAACCCTAACTTGCATATAAAGGCGATACGGGACAGTAATAGAAGCGTTATCTTTGCCATTAGTTGGTCGTGATGACCACCAATCGCGAGTATAAGGACCATAATGCAGTTCTGGACATATTATGCCTACTTCAAGCAAAACAGCGCTATTACGAGACAAGTTATTCATAATTTTATTATTTTTAAGAATCTGCTTTGACATTTACAACCGTTAACTTTTATATAGTTAAATGCGCGTCGCGTTGTCTTAATTGATGTCGATCATTTTATCTCATTGGTCGGCGGATTTGCAATTAATTTTTTTTAAAAAAGTTATAACAATTTAAAGTTTTACTAATAATGAGTGGATGTCTTTTACTGTCCGGTACTGTATAACTTTTTTATAAATAGATTTAAAAAAAAATTTAAGAACATAGAAGTGTTTAGCTTGTTTTGATTTAACATTTTAAGATAGTATTTTTTGTTTACTATTTTTTTTGAAGAAGGATTTCGGGACTAGGTTATCTGCACTGTAGATCATTTAAATCCACCGGGGCTGTTTAATACGTATTATTCTAATACTCGGGTATTGTCTAGATATATCTACCCGGGCTTTACCCAAGCATACTTACCTGGACACCCCGAGTAATACTTGACCGGGTATAATCTCTATTGTGCATGAAATGCGCACGGAAATATCAGAGTTACCGGAACATTTCAGACCTTTTTGGCCCGCATTATAGTGACTTTCCTGCATTATAGATACAGGAAGTCTCCGGACACTACAGTTGTTAGGCGAAACCTAGAGGTTTCGCCATTGGCGAAAGGCGAAACCTAGTTTCGACTTTCGCCAAAAAAAATTTTAAAAGACGAAATGGCGAAACTGGCGTAAGGTGGCGAAACCGGCAAAAGGTGGCGAAACTGGCGAAAGGTTGCGAAACTGGCGAAAGGTGGCAAGCTATCAAAAGGTAACGAACTAAAGAAAGGTAATAAAGTGACAAAAGGCAGTGAAACTACCGTAAAGTGCTATGTGGTAGATCCCTCTATGAGATCTACACCGTAAGCATTTATATTCGGGTTAGAGATTGGCAAAGTTATTTACCTATTAAAGTCAAATAATTCCTTAGTATGTTATTAGTTTTAAATATATTTTTTAGACAACTTTTACGTAATAAGGTAATAAGTAAATTACCTTGCTCATCTCTAATCCGAGCATAATTTATTTGCATGGGAAATCCAAAAAAAGGAAACCCAATTTAGTAAATAAATTAAGTGCGTGAGATAAAAGATTAGGGTTAGAGCCTTAAGGTTAGAGACTATTTGCTTATATTGGTGCTACTATATAAAACTTCATTTCCGTCATTTTTATTTGTGCACCAAGATCAATTTAAACATTAGTTTTTGTATATTTTCGCTTTTTTTCTTCTTTTACGCGTTTGTCAGGCTGATCCGGTATAGTCAAAGTTACACTCTCCGATTGGCTATTTCTAATCCAGGAGTTTGTTTTACCCGCGCAAATAAGTGAATGAGGATACAATCCTAGAAAAGTTCAATGCATAGTATTCCATACCTTGGAAAATACCAGGTACGGTCATCCTTTACACTGTTCGTTTTCACAAACTACCTAAACATGCTAACTAACGCGTTCAAAAAGATCTAATCTCAGGGGTTAATTTGATTAGTGTGCCTAAATTGGTAACTTCAAGCAAATGACAACATCAAGGAAAATCAAATATTAACTTCAACTACGATATATATAAATTAAATAATAAATATTCATGAAAATTACTGCCGTATGGTCGCAAAATAACGGCAGAAGCGTTATTTCGAATTTCGGCCCGAATTAAGCTTAATTTTGGCCAAATTTTGAAATAACGCTCCTGCGCGTTATTTGCGACTATACGGTATCTAATAAACTATTTATATGTAACACTACTAAAGCTTCTATATAATTTAAATCCAATACTAATAATTTGTTTGTTATCAAATAGCTTCTTCCAGCATATACGTAATTCTACTTTTTATTTTTAACAATCTGAATTTTACTATATTTGACCAATTAAAAGTTAATAATATAACAATTATTTCCCAACATTTAATGTTAACTCTAAGATTAATAATAATATTATTAATAAGCTACTTACTATGCATGATATTTAAAGTTTTAAAAACAAAATTGTAAAAAAATCTTAACGACTTAATAATAAATATTGTTTAATTAATTGAATAAAAAATCTTAAACTTTTTATATAAGAGTCACATGCAGTGCTCAATAGCCATACGCCACTTCCAATTTTGGCTTATGTTGTTTCTTTATGTTTGCTTAATAACTACATGCAAATATTTTCATTCACAAACATGGCTTAGGTACGTATGCATATTTCTTTAAATAAGTCATATGCCACATGCAAATATTTCATTCTCCAACATGGCTTAGGTACATTTCTTTATATGAGCAATACTATGCATACATCAATATTTTCATTCGCTAACATGGTTCAGCCCTTTCCCTTAGAGAATTTAAACTTTGCTAAGAGCTTTGACCTTCGCCAGGGGTTTCGCCGGTGTTTCACCTTTCGCCAGGGGTTTCGCCTTTCGCCAGGGGTTTCGCCTTTCGCCAGAATTTCGCCACTTTCGTCTTTCGCCGGGTTTAGGTTTCGCCTTTCGTCATTTGCACAAAACAGTTTCGCCTAACAACTGTACCGGACACCACCAGTTTTTATGATTTTTATTTTTGATATTGATTTTACATATTATAGTACAAATTCATGCATACGTAGTAGGTGTCCGACATTTTACTTATTTGCGCGGGTAACACAAGCCAAAAAAGGAAATCCTATTTTGTAAATAAACTAAGTGCGTGAGATAAAAATTTAGGGTTAGGGCCTTAACGTTAGAGGCTATAGGGTTAGAGTGATGTTTAATATAAGTGAAGTTTCATTCCCGTCATTTTTAATTAGTGCTCCAAGATCGATTTAAACATTAGTTTTTGCGTAATTTCGCTTTTTTTTTCTTTTACGCGTGTTCTAATTCTTCGTCGGGCTGATCCGGAATAGTCAAAATTTGCACTCTCCGATTGGCTATTTCCTCTCCAGGTGCTTGTATTACCCGCGAAAATAAGTGGATGCGGTGTCCGATACCCTATAAATGCAGTACATATAAAAAATTATGCATGCATATTGCCCATCACTAGAATTTATTGTTGCACTAGGATAAGTATCTTTTAGTAGCTTACATGTCCAACTACAATGAATTGTCTTTGAACATTGTCTTTATTTACTTACAACGTAAAATATGTGTTATTCTTTCTCCTATTTTGGTTATATTATGTCGGAAATTGTTGGTGAAACTAAATCATCAGTCGCATCAAAATTTATAGTTTCTCCAATAGTATTATTTGTCTTAAATATAAATGCTTACACAGAAAACCTAAAAAGTCTCAATGAGATTATATAGAATAAACACGTTGGAAGCAAGTTTAATTCAGTAATGACTCACTTATTTTAAGTTTCCGAAATACGCATAGAACTGTGGCTGGTAAGTATATATTATTTCTTGGCGGCGTATTAATTCTAAATAAAAAGGCTGAAAATTCTAGATCCTTCGATTTTATTGTGATTAATAATTAAAAATGTAACATATTAGTTCCATATAAAGAGAATGAAGGTTTAAATTTCCTGCACCGAACGTACGTAATAAATAATATTGAAACAAGTTATTCCGGATTGCAACCATATCTGAACCATTCTCATCGAATATTTGTCGCGGTTATTTTGTTAAGCAATTTATGAAGTATGTAATAAATTTTGTCTGTATGTACATTAATAAATTTCATATCCTCAAATTTAGCCGTAAATAATCTTAAAAAAAAAGCAGTGTTTGAGACATTCTGTTTTTTCATGAAACCATCAATTCTTAATTTTAAATACGAAAATAACAATTTGTCAAAAGCTTTGATTGTGCAATATAAAACGATACCATTATAAATCAACTGTTAATAATATACAGTCAGATCTTTCTAAGTGCATTGCGACAGGGCCCATATGTAAATATAGAGTAAAACATGCATTTAGAGAGATATTGATTTAGGGAGGTAAAAAATTTATAAGTATCTTATTAGTTTGGTCCAAGAAAAGACTGCATTTAGGGAAATTGCATTTAAGAAGGTCTGACTATATTTTATTAATGGTATAACCTATATTGCGCAAGATTCGTAATTAAACGTTGGACTCGTCATTTTATTGCTGACAGATGGAGCGTCTGAACTTGCTATTATTACTATAAAAATGACCATCTTCAAAGATTCATGGACTAATAATTGTCTTATTCTCTCGAATTTTTTTAGTTTATTTTAGCTCCATAAATGGAGGATGTTGATATATTTTATTCAAAAAGAAATTCTAAATATGGAAAATGCGCCGAATGTAATCTATTCAATACTTCAGAAGCGTGGTGTCAGTCATGCGACCCAAAGTTGGAGACTAAAGGATGGACAGGTGGAAACAATAACATTGATCAATGCATCAAAGAATTTCAATTTGCAGCTACAGAGTATAATAATGTAATTGAATGGATTCCATATGATGATTTGGATGAAATTGAGACATTTTATGACGATGATGATGAACCGGAAGCATTGATTATTGCACGTTGGAAGAGAGGAGTGCGAAAAGTCAAGCATAATAAGGTTAATGGGTTTATACAGTCACGTGTGCCTAAGTGCAAAGTTAATCTTAAAAAAATTCCTGGTGCTGAAACAAGCACTTTGGACTTTATAAAAGAAGTAAGTACATAAATCATGATCTACGTAAGATATTGGCATTACAACTATAGTAAATTTCTATTAAAATTCTTAATAAATATTAATATATAATATATATTAATATCAATGAAGAATTTATTTTAAAATATTATTTTAAATAAATTCAAACCATATTCGCTATCGAGTAAGATATGTAAAATACGCTAGATTATCTCGCCTTTGTGTGACACGGAGGAAACAAAAGCTGGGCTGAAATTAACATTATACCTAATATTGGACATGTGGTCCAAATTTTCCATTGGATTTATGAATTAAAACATCGAACTTAGAAATTTCAATTAGAACGTACAAGACCAATTTCAATTTAAATTACTGGACTTATAAAGATGACCAATACAAATTGTACTAGACTAAGGAATTTTAAAGCAGCGCTACCTTGTTTTATTGTTTTATACGATTTGAATTCGATCAAAATCAGTTGTGATAAATTCAACTCAGGATCATGTTTTCACTTGTAGTCACACATTTTATTCGGTATTGATTTTTGTGATGTCAAAATTTCAAACAATGGCGCATTAACTTTTCTGTCATAGAGATCTTAACTTATGATCATAACCCACTACCTACATAATTACTCGCTTTTCAAATCATACATCACATTGGAAATCAGAAATTTTAAAAAAAAATGCAAGTTTGTCATTGGTTATAAATAATTATTATCCAATTATCTATTGGTATTTTTCTAGATTTCTGATTCTCGGTGTGATTGAATTTGCTGATCATGGTAATTTGAGATGACAGTGCGAACTTTAGCTACCCATTCCTGCAAAAATCAATAGAATGAACCATTTTATTAGTAAAATACACAAAAGAGAAATTTGCGCGTTAATAAAATTTTATTTTATTAAAATTTTACTAAAATATATATATTTGTCTAGAAGTGTTTCTCATGAAAAAATAAATGGTTTGGAATGGGTAAAATTCTAAGTACAGATTTTTTGAAACCCAAAAAAAAACCATTTACACGCAGTATATAATAAAATTGTCTTAAATTAATTAAGAAACTTTTATTGATGCATAAATTTCTCTTTTATATATTTTATAGTAAAAAATGGATCTCTTTTGTAATTTAGTACTGGTATTTAGCAGTAACATATTCAAAAAATTTACTATAGTAGCAGCCTGTGTAATTGTGATCCTTGGATATTATTAACATGTGAATTTTTTTTAAAAAAAGTTTAAAAATCTAATGCAATCAATGCAATAAGAAGGCAGTAAATCTAGGATATATGGCATAACTTATGAAAATGAAACAAAAACATATATGATTGTGTGGGACGAATGCGCAGCCGATAGAAATCCCGATAACGGAGACTGTAAGTATTGTGGACGATTTAACACTTCACCATCTTGGTGCCAGACATGTGATCCTATTAAAATAGTCGAAGATGATGATACAATTCCTGATAAGTGGACGAGTGGTGATACAAATATTGATAAATGTATAAAAGAACTTCGACTTAAAACCACAGCGTACGAAGATATAATTAAATGGATTCCCTTTAATAAACTAGAAAATATACAATTGATAGGAGAGAAATATTCCGAATCAGTGTATATAGCAACTTTGGTTGATGGAATAAGAATCATTGAGAAAGATGATTCTATAGAATATACACGATCACGTATACGACCGTATAAAGTTAACCTTAAAAAATTTCAAATGAATTCTTTAGATTTTGTAAAAGAAGTAAGTCGTTTTTTGATCAATTAAATGAATAAAATAATATTCTAACATAATTGAACTTTGTAAGCTTAAAAGTTTAGTGCAATCAACACATCCAGATGGTTGCAAGCCTAAAATATATGGCATATCTTATGAAATTGAAACAAAAAAACATATAATCATATGGGATGAATTTGCATCTAAAAGAGACATTAGCAATGGAAACTGTTTTCATTGCAAACGGCATAATACGTCTCGAGCTTGGTGCCAAACATGTGATCCTATTGTATATCAAATCTGGACTAGCGGGGCTAAGTATATTGATGAATATATTAAAGAGCTTCAAGTTGAAACTACAGCATATACTGATGTAATTGAGTGGATTCCATTTGAGAAACTAGTTAATGTGCAAAAGGTTCTAGAGAAGTCATCTGAGACAGTGTTTTCAGCAACATGGAAAGACGGTAGACGAATAGTTGAAGGAAATGACATGACTTATACCAAATCACGTACGTCTGAGTGTGGAGTTGAACTCAAACCGCTTCATAATTTATATGTTTTAACAGAGGTATGTATTTATCGTATGATGGTGACTTTCGTTATCAAACCGCACACTTCTATTGTATGAACATTATCAATAAATTATTACTTACATATTAATTCTTTATAAAATAAGCTCAAAAATCTTATTCCGTTAAAGGACAATAAAATTTATGGATTAACACAAAATGTGGAAACCAATGAGTATATGGTGGTATTTGATTATTATGAAAGAAATGAAGATTACGGAGAATGTTCATATTGCAAGAGATATAATACTTCGAAATTTTGGTGCTAGTCATGCGACCCACGAGAAACTGTTAAAGGATGGGCGAGTGAAAATGAAGTTATTGATAAATGGATTAGTGCATATCAAATTAAAGTTTCTGCATATGAAATGGTATGAATGGGTTCCATTTGAGAAGTTGGATAATATATTAAAGGTTTCAGAGGAGCTATCCGGACCAATATTTTCAGCAACATGGAAAGATGGCATACGAATTATTGAAGGCGATCATGATAATATCACAAGAACGCGTACAAGGCCTTGTGGAGTTATACTCGAGACATTGGACGATTCCCAATTAGAGTCTTTTGAAGTAAGCCCATGTGCTTTGTTTAGTTATCAATACTGTATATTTTATGTAACCTGTTTAATATGCTTATCATTTATATAAGGTGTTCGAAAAACATATGCAATCATATGACAACCACGAACTAAAAATTTACGGAATAACCCGAAATTCAGCGATAAATAGTTATTTCGTTGTGATAGATAAATTTTATTCAAATAGAAATTCTTGCTATGGTTCTTGCCCAGATTGTAAAAAATACAACAATTCAGATGTTTGGTGTTTGACCTGTGATACACAAAAAATGACTCAAGGATGGTCAAGCGAAAATAAAGATATTGATGATTGCATAAAAGAGTTTCAAATTAAGGCCACAAAATATACAGACGTGATCGAATGGGTTCCATTTAACAAGCTAACTGTAAAGGACGAAGGTATAGAGGATAAGACTAAATCAAAATATGAAGCAACTTGGTCTGAAGGTATTCGAATAATCGGAGGAGATGAAAACAAGGGCTATGAACAATCTCGTGCACCATCATATCCAGTTTATCTTTTGCTCCTTTCTCAGACAAATGCATCAGATTTTATAAATCAGGTAAATTGCTTACTATTGATCAGCTGCATAAATGTCAAGATGCTAATTAATTATATAAATCGTTTCTTTAAAGTTTAAAATTCACATGCAAAAAACTCAAGGTACGCAATCTAAGACATATGGAATAACCCGAGATACAATGACAAAAAAAAAAATATGATTTTATTTGATGAGCTCGGTTCTAAAAGAGATTCCAAATATAGGATATGCGACGATTGTAGGCGGTATAGGCATTCACAACTTTGGTGCCTATCATGTGATCCTCATAAAGAAGAAAGACCTGATATCGAAAATGACGAAATTAGTAGCTTAATTGTAAGCTTTCAACATCGTGCCATGTCATATGAAGACGTTATTGAATGGATTCCGTTTAAAAATTTGGTGCATATAAAAGAACTTGGTAAGGGAGGATTTGGTGCTGTATTTTCTGCAACATGGATAAGTGGTATACGTAAATTGAAAAATAATGAAAAGTCGCGAGTATACTTAAACAAAGTTGCAATTAAAACTCTGAGTAGTATATCTGAAGTAAGTTGAAATAGGTTTGGAACAAATTTTCGTTTTTGAAAACAAAACATCCAAAATTCTTAACTTACAATATTATTATATTACAATAAATATGTTATGGATTTCAAGTTTAAAAACCATATGGATTGCAGATTGAAGGGCATTTCTTTAGACGTATATGGTTTGACTCAACAAGCAGATAAATATTTAATGGTATATCAGTATGCTAACAAGGGAAACCTTCATGAATATTTAAGATCAAATTTCGGGGATCTTTTATGGGAAAATAAACTGAAGCTACTTGAAAATATATCAAAAGATCTAGCTTTAATTCATGAAGCGGGATATGTTCATGCCGATTTTCACAGTGGCAATATTCTGTTAAATCAACATATTGATGAAGATTTAAAGTCTCTTAAGTGTTACATAAGTAACCTTGGGCTGTCCATAAATAAAAACTCTTTTGACTTCTTGAAATATATACCATATGTTGCTCCGGAAATCTTGCGTGGTGAACGACAAAAAACACAAGTAGCTGATATTTATGGCTTCGGAGCCATCATGTCAGAAATGTCAACTGGACAAAGACCTTTTGATGGTCATGATTTTGATGATAAACTTGTAACAAAAATTTGTAACGGATTAAGGCCAGAATTTGCTTGTGGGACTCCAGATTGCTATATTGGATTGGCTAGGCAATGCATGAATCCCGATCCTGATAAAAGACCTACTGCTTAAGATATTTTTAAAATAATTTATACATGGAGAAATAATTTGGGATCTAATAATAAAAATCCTATTAAAAATGAATTCCAAGAATCTGACAAAATACTCAGGAAAAATTTAGATATCGGTGGCTTAATAAAGTATCATGATTATACTAACAAAATTATTGACACAAGACAAATTCAAAGCGCTTTTCCAGGTATTTAATTTCATTAATCCACCAACCTGGCACACATTTCGGATGTCTTGTCCACATTTCCTGGGTGTGTTATGTATTTTGTGTAATTAATCGTGCGGTACGCACGTACGTACGTACGTTACACAAATACTTCTTTAAAAAATATAAAACCTTTACCGATCTGTATAACGAGCCGAATTAATTTTCTGATAATTATTCATATATATAACCTTTGACCGATCTGTATAACGAGTCGAATTAAAATTTTATGATAATTATTATAAAGAAATTATGTTTAATAACGAAAATGGAAACGCGAGTAAATGCGTTTACAAACGTAATCTCTTAATCATGGGCCATAACAACATTTCAATATTTGTAAACCTACATTGTAGCGCCAGAAATTTCTGAAGAATTGGAAGAATATTTAAAATCGAAAAATATACAAAGCTTTGATTATTCACAATTTGGAGATATTAAACAGATTGGCAAGGGTGGTTTTTCAGTCGTTTATTCTGCAACTTTTAATGGACAGATTTATGCATTAAAAAGTCTAAATAATAATTTGAAATTCGGAGAAAAAGGCTTCAAACCATTTATACGCGAGGTATTATAATTTATATTTTACTCAATATTAGAATCTAAGCCCTTATTATTCTACGAATACACATAGATTAGATGCCTTTATACGATCGATAATCATCGAAATGTTGTTAAATCCTATGGATTCTCTAAAGGCAAGAATTTTCAATTGAATATGTACCGATATACTATGTGGGGTCTTTGCCTTGAAAATGTCCTTATGGGACTATATAGATCTTATGAATAAAAATTAAAATTTCTAACCATTCAGTAATCCAATTTAAATAAACTTTTTTTTTATTTTGTAGAGCTTAGTGAGTTTTACAAAATAAATAAAAAAAGATTTAAATTGGATTACTGGGTGGCTAGAAGCTTTAGTTTTTATCCATAAGATCTACATAGTCCCGTAAGGTCATTTTCAAGGCAAAAACCTCATGTATTGGTAGTGTACTATATATGCATATCGGAATGTTTGTTAGGAAAGCTATTATATATATCTGACTTGCTAAGCATCTGTTAATTGCATTTTATTTAATTTGCGATGGAACATAATAAAGTTTTGACAATTCGTATTTGCTATTATAAATCGAATGATCTATTAAAATCTAATCATTAAGCTCCAACCTATTGGTTTTTTGTAATATTTTCCTACCAACGTTCCGAATGTAATTTCGCAATTAATTTAACCTTACATTTCGATCCTAAATTTTAGACTCTAAGACGGATAATTTCATGTTGGTATTACATTATGCTAATGGTGGTAACCTCAGAAATTATTTACAGAGCTACAATAAAGCCAACACAAGAAACGACAATACCTATCTCAGTGGTGACACAGCGTAAAACTGATACCAAGAACGACTTTAACGATGCTAGAAACAATCAAACGATGAAATTCACCATAAAATCAACACAAGAAACGACAATATCCGTCTATAATGGAGACACAGCACGAAACTGACAACCTAGAAAAAAAAAGCAGAAGTTAGACATGAGCAAGTAACGACGAAATCCACCATAAAGTCAACAAAAGAAACGACAACATCCATCTATAAAGTTGACACGGTGCGAAACTAAAACCAAGGACGACCTAGAAAGAAAGTGGGAAGTTAAATAAACGCGAGCGACACCAGAAGCAAGTCAAACGACGAAATTCACCATAAAGAAAACACAAGAAATGATGACGCCCACCTATTATGCGACACGAGAACCTAGAAAGAAAAATCGGGAAGTTAAACATGATACACTAGAAGCAAGTCAGACGACAAATCCACTATAAAGCACCTACCGGTACAACGACTCCAATACTGACGACACGGCGCAAAATAGACATCTATTTATCAAATGATCATCACTGTATATATATGCCCCGTGATCATACCCCGCACACGGTGCACCCCCGCACCAAAAATAATTATCCTTAAAATTATTAATAATAAAATAATAAAATAATAAAAAATATAATTTATTTAACTAAAATATACTATGTTGTTCATTTTTTTAAAAAAAAATTTTTAATATTTGAGATTTTTTATATAGTGCTAGAGATGTTGCTAGTTTGATCTGGTCTGTATATTTAGTTTTAAATAAGCTATTAACATCTCTTAAATATTTAAATAAATAAATATAGTCTGACCTCTCTATAGTCACACCCATATAGTCACACCTCTATATAAGCATCCAATATTGTACAACAGATTTAAATATAGTAAAAAAACCTCTTTATAGTCACAAATCACCTATAATTACTATTGCAAAAAAAAAAATTTTGATTTTTTATCATTTTTATTAATAATAAACCCTTGTTATAGTCACAAATTTTGACTAAATATAGATTATAACCAATATCATATTCATTATTTAAAATTTTCTATTAAAAACTTTTAAAGGTTTGATAGCAAATAACGTTTGATACAGTGGACCAATTTGGATAATACAACTACCAAAATGTGAGGTGATTCTAATGAGCCCAAGATCATTAAAATCCAATCACAAGTTCCTGTGATCATTAGGGATTTGTGTTACTTCACATGTTTAAGAATTGATTAAATTTAAACATCTAAAAAAAATCCTTTATGATTTTAGCATTTTGTAACTAGATTTGGACGATTTAGACTCTTTAGAATTGTTTTATTAATTCAAAAACTCTGGTAATCATTTTATCCAAATTGGGCCACTGGATCAAAAGTTATTCACTATTAAAAATTTTAAATTTTTAATAGTATTTCAAATATGCACAAATATATTACCTATTGGCCTTTGGCTATATAACTATAGCAAGGTATTTTATTTATAGTCGCACCTCTATATAATCACCAAAATAGGGCTTGACCAACTTGTAATTAAACTTTTAAGATGTAGCATTAAAGTTTAAAATCATAATAACTAATTTTCTTGTAAATATTTTATTATTATTATACAGTCATACCTGAGTTATATTGTCTCTTTTTTTCAAAGTATTTTTGTAGATATAACTAAGGTGGGATATAACTTAATATATAACCATATAAAAACATATAAAACAAAGAAATTTATTTGTTTAAATCTGGGAATATAACTCAATTTTGGATAAAACTTAGTGGAGATATAACTAGGCTACAGGTGAAACTAAATTGCACAGGTGAAACTATCTAAAATCTGATTGGCTATTGCATTCAATAGCCAATCAGATTTTAGATACCAGTTTTACCAAGTTTCACCAAGATTGCTAGTTTTACTAGCAACTCTAGATATAACCCAGGTAGAGTTCCGCAATTTGATTTAATTTAAATTCAAATTGACAAACTATTTGATTCAATTTGACAAATATTTGAAAATTTTTATTGAAACTATAGATACAATAGCTATTTATAAAAAATTTTTATTAAGATAACTGTCTTTTTTGTTTTATAAAACTAGGACTATTTTGATTAAAAGAATGTTTTTTACTTACTACAAAAAATCAATTATTTAGTAAAATTTTGAGTAAATTGAAAATTTTGAAAAGTAACCAAAATTTTAAAATTTTTTAAAAATTACAAATAAATTTGATTTGATTTGATCAAATCAAATTCAAATCAAGGGCTTATTCAATTTGATCAAATTCAAATATGCTTGATATTTGATTCAATTTGACTTTGAGGAACCCTAAACCAAGATATACAGTCAACTCTCTCTAATCCGAACTGCTGGGACTGCTTTTTTTTACTATGTAAAAATTTGGAAAAGTTCAGTTTTCAAAAAGTTATATATGGCTTATCCGAACTTTATAATAAAATTTACAAATGTTCTAGAAGATTTTGTTCAGTTTAGATAGAGTTTAATAGTGTTCAGTTTAGAGAGGTTCGGATTAGAGAGAGGCAACTGTAACTATATATTATCCAAAATTTTTCTATAATTCAAGAAGAACAACTAAATTGTTTTTTATTTACAACTAACAATTAAATATTATGAGCTTAGTATTTTAAACTGCTATATTAATATAAATAAATTTTATTACTTTATATATTTATATAGAGAACATATTTTTTAAATTTAATGTTCTAAGAAAAAATTTAATAGAGAACATTTAAATTTTGCAAATGTTCTCAAATTAAAAGTGATGTTCTCATGAGAACATGAGAACACAAGATTTCCAACACTGGACCAGGGACCTGGAATGTCAAAAGAGACAGACTTATTGGAACATGAGTTATCTCACTAGTTCAGTGACAAATCAAAGGCTATATGCCTGCTGTTGATCTCTACTAAATGATAACTCTGTCCTTAGAGAGTGACAGATATCATAAGGTGTCTAGTACCTTCAGGATAGCAGAAGGAAGTTAAAAAATAGAAAAAAATATTTTTGTTAAAAATTATTTAGATTTATAATTTTTTAGATTTTTTATGAGTTTTTAAAACTGTACTACCAGTAGCACAAAGGGTTTGCTCCTATCTATTAATAAATACTATAATGAACTAACCATCTTATTATACCAAACCTCCCCATATAAAAAAACACTTTAAATGTATAAATTCAGAAATTATAATTTTTAGAATACATCTGGCATCGATTTTTATATTGTCAATTCACCTGAAGAGTACTTTGATGAATTTGAATAGCTAATACGATCACTCTCTCTCTGAAATGTCCGTTTCAAGATATAACACACACTTTTTTAATGCCGATCATGACTACTGTTGACGTTCTGATTTGGACTTTCAGAATTTGTTTACTTTTCGACCCATAGGAGATAATAATTCATCCGACGAAGTAAATTCAGAAAACATTGGGATCCTCTATGCACCACCTCAACATTTTCACAGGTGACAAAAAAATTTGCGGTAACGTAATCACCGACCATTTCCGATCTGATAATACAAATTGAGATGCCGTGAACGAAGCCGTTTGTCACGAGACCGTGACCCAAGTCCATGACGTAGTTATTAGTGGTGGATATTATAGGTAAGTGAAAGAGAGATGTTGTTTTTGGTTGAGTAAGAGGTCATAAGGGATAATTATTTAATGAGAAGAGTGGGAAATTGTTCTCCCTCTTTTGTCTTTGCTGCTAGCTCGACGCAAATCTAGCTTTGCAGTTAGTACCGCCCACCCACTACTAGATAGGAGCTCTTTATGAGTTAGGTGGACTTATAGGTGTGGTCGATAGCTCGGGTGGACAACCCGTATATCGAAGATGAATGCTTTATTGGCCTGATAGAACTGACCGGATGTTAAAGATAATAATGATAGGTGCATTAACTAGACACGATGCTAGGAACCGGCTGTGGACCACATGGGCAGCGAGACGGAATCCCATATGTGTATATTTCATAGTCATGTTTATTGAATATGGAGTGACAAATTAGTCTTTTAAATGTGGTCTAATAATCTTTTTAACGTAATATGTAATTTGTATTATTAGGTCGGAAGTGATTATGTCACCGCGAATTCTTTCTGCCATCACTTTGTCACCTCATTTTCACATCATTTTTTCAAAATTTTCTATTGACGATCCACTAATTCTAGTTTTATGACGTTTATTTAACATCTGCGTAAGGTTTTCATTTTGAGAAACCTTAGAAACGATATCGGCTTCAATATCTTAAAGAGGGTGATAACTAGTAAAAGAAACAAGGCAATTTTTGTCTGGATCATTACGTATTACGTTACGATAAAAATTGTAATGAGAGTTTTTTTTGCGGACGGAACCATAAATTGACCCAGTAGATCACGAGATAAACATTTAACTTTTCGTGACTATATGTTTTAACTCTCCGTGATTATATGTTTTTCTTAGTAAAATACTGAGAAGAGGTTAAAACTATATCTCGTGATTTTCTGAGCTTTTTACCTATTAGCCGCAATTAGAACCGCGAAGACTCTTCTCCTCTACAACTTAATTATAAAAAAAAAACCTCCTCGTCCAGGTTAATGAATTAAATAGCATACGGTCAGGTAGAATATGTATATGGACAGTTTTAGTATATTCCCATATAAGAATCTTATAAAACAGGCTTCCCAATATCTTAACATGATTAAATCATTTAGTTAGTTTCCATTATCACTAATGAATACGAGACAATAATTATGGTTATTTAAAAGTTTGTATAAGAATCTGATTGTCGTGTGCAATATAAAAATTTTATAATAAAAACTCGGTTGTCCAAATTCAACATATGTGAATGGGCTTATTAGGAATGTAAAGAATTAGCACATTATAATTAAACGATTTAAATTTGTATTTTAATAAATTATTCCTACTTCAAAAAATTGCGATCGTAAATTTTTTTTTCTTATATATAAAATTCTTATTCGTTTGTGAACTATCAATTAAATTTACAAGAACTTCATTGAGCCTGTTAATAATTAAATAAACATCTCGAAAAAATATTAAAGGCCAAATCAAAGTTTAAATAACTATATGAAGTATATTAAAATCAAGACTACCAATTTTCAATAAATATATTATTCGATGCTTAATTGTTTTACTCCCTTATTCACTAAATCCACCCGCTCATTAACTGTATCTTCATTTGAATTATAATTTTCAATTTCACAAGATTCATTATCATATTCCATGTCCATTATCAAAAATATTTTATCCCAGTACCCTAATTCAGACAAACTAATAGGTGGAGATTTTTCGATAAACCAATCATGAGCCTTCAATCTTTGTTGTCTTTTGGTATCGGTGTTTGATATGGATTTTGAGATAATAGGTGATGATGAAACAGATGATAAAAGATTAATTAATCTTAACTCTAATAACAATAATTCAAAAAAATTTGATACAATGTCTATTTGTGTAATTTCTTTATAACCATCTGCTATGATATATTCTTTAACATCACCTTTAGTGATGTTATCTTTGTTCGAAATCATGCTCCCTTTATGACTACTTCTATTAGTATTGCTTTTATTGGAATTTAACTTAGCATCATCTCCTGTTGAAGCCTAAAAATGCAGATAACAAAAATATATTAAAGATACAATCCAATAAACGGAATAAGTTCATTAATGTTATACGTACTAATTGCTGTGGATCTAAGAATTTTCCAAACCGTTCAGCACGCTTTTTACGCCGTTCTAATTCGTCAGCATCAATAGCAATTGTTGAATCTTGAGAAATTAAGCTTGTTCGGTTATTGCGGTGCGAGTCATTATTAGTGCTCCTGCTTGCGGCTCTACCTACAGCATAATTGAAACGCTACTGTAGACGGAATTGTTGAATTGAAATTTAACCTATATATAAATTATTTTAATAAGCAAACCTCGATTTTTTCCTCCTCGATTTTCTCTAGGATTATTGTTCCGCTGATTAGTAGAATTAGAATATTTACGGGTCATTTAGTAAAAATACTTCAGTATGTATTTTTTTTTTTTTTTACAATCTATTTATAAATAAAGTACGTACGTACGTACGTAAGAATGTCATTATCGCTTTATATGTCTGTGATTACATAATCATGTATACTGTAACTGCTGTGCTTGGGAATACAGTTCACTGTAAACTGATCCGTATGGCTTCACTAATTGGTGCAGGTAATACAAGCTTCTGGAAAAAAACTTTGTACGATACGAATTTAGGGTTAAGACACTTACTGCTAAGGTTAGAAGCTATAGCGATAGTGTATATGTGCGTACAAATTACGTATTACTTTGTTACATTTAAAAATTCGTTTATGATCAAAGTCAATTTTAGCATTAATTTTCTCGAATTTTCGATTTGCACATGTTTGGATGATCGAAGTTTATTCTCTGGCAGTTTCCATTTATGAGTTTGTATTACCGGCACAAAAGCAGTGCCTAAAGGAGAGACAGCTGGTCGTGAGAATGATCTATTTTTGATTTTCTATGAAGCCTCCATTGACCATTAAAACAAAATACTGTATAAATTATTAACGATAATTAGAAATTATCGAAAGGGTAATTTTTTTTATCATAATTGCTAATATTGTATTGTATGTACATAGCATAGCCTTGTACAATTTACTTCAATGATCAAATTCTAAGTGCATATAAAGGCTTAGTTTACTAGAATAGACAAGATTATCGATTACAACGGGATCTTGCGGCAAAACGTTTTTGGCTTAAATGGAGAATTTCGGTTTATCCACAGCATACAATAACCAAGATCTTATTTGAGAATTACGTAATTCTTTACTAGAATTTTTAAGTCAAACAAAAATAGAATCAAGCAAACTTATCATTTTTTTTCTGTCAACAATAATCAATTTAAATTAGAAAAAAAACAATGTTTTTTTTATTTAGTTTTTTATGTAATAGGATGATACTGTACGCGGTTTCAATGGTAGTAGGGCTCACAATGAAGCTTTTGTTAGAAACGTACCTGGAAAAATATATTTTACAGGAGTGCCTAATTATAACCTTCGTGTTGGTTATATGATCATTAGAAGGTTTTAGAGCTACCGAAAAATAGCTCATTTTGGAAATAAATAAATATCAAAATTATAATAATAATAATAATAATAAAGAAATCGAAATGGGGAGCTCATTTCACAGAGCAAGATTATTCATGTGTGCGGTTATTGTACATATATAGTTTATAAAGTAGTTGATGATAAAATGAGATCATATAAATAATGCTTACAAAACTCGATTGTAATAAAATAAAATTAATAATCGAACAAAATACGTCCCCTTTTTCAACTGAAATAGATTCTCCCAATCCATGAAGCCACTAATTAAGATTTTAGTGAAGACATAAAATTAAACTATAATAGTTCTTAATTCAGTAAATGTGCACAAACAAACCTACATTTTAAATTTCTAATATGCGTTTTTTAAAAGGCAAGGCTTTGCTTTTTTATTTTTATATGAATATCAAATAATAATAATAATAATAATGATAATAATAATAAGGATTTTGTCATATTAAAACACGTACTAAGAGAAATCTAGTAACATTCACTATTTCAAGATATTGCAACTAATTTTATATGTTTTTATCTTATGATCGCTAATTTTATATGATTATACTACCTGTATTACTATATTTATATCGGTGATTAGACCTGCATTAGACTAAAAATTTCATTGTTGATTAGGATCATAAATTAGGCTAGAAATATTCTACTAGTACCAAAAGTTCTCAAAGAAAATTTTTGTTAGTGCGCAGAATAAAGTTTCACAGGTAAATTTTATGACTGATTTTTGAATCGATTGGTTATACATGATAATGAAATTTTGGCTGCCCAGCTAAATTTTTTAAAGCAGTAACGTTAGGGTGATTCATTAGACATCCAATTCTTAGGAAATCTTCTACGATTATTATACATATTGATCATCTTGTGACTATTAACTTTTTCTCAAATTTTAGATATCAAAGTATTGCTTTTTGAACCAAAATTAGCTAAAAAAAATTATTGAACTGTATTACTGTTATAAACTGGATGGTCCAAGCTGTAGAAAATACATTAACTTTCCTTAATTGATAAATAATACAGTATTTATTATGGTGTTTCTGAAATGACTATAAAGTATAAGTAAAGTCTGAAGAAAATTTTTCGTTTTCTCCATTGTTAAGATTCAAGTATAAAAATATTATAGATATAAAAATAGTATTTTGCTATCCTTATACGTAGCACGCTAAAATTAAATTTATAAGCTTGTCTTCCGATTTAATTCTGATAAATTATTCCCTATGAACTCGCCTAACATTATACTGTAGCTAAGGTTTGCTAAGTTGACATGATTATGTAAACTGGAAGGTAAACTTGAATGTATTTGTGCATCTATTAATAAATATTATTTTTACCCATCCACGAATTTATTTCGCTTTACAATCTATGTAACCCCTATGACTATTGTTTTCTTTAAACAGTAATTAAGATCCTATGATTATGCGATTATGCTTATAAAACTATCATCATTTGTCACTCGATCACCGTATTAATGATGCCTACACAATTATTTTCGCGATGACGAAAGGTTTCGTCATATTTGCGTCTGACGAAACCCTTTACGATTGACGAAAACCTTGACACTTGACGAAACCCTTGCCGATTGACGAAACTCCTGACGCAATCCCTGACTATTGATGAAACTAACGCCCTAGTTCTCCCACAAAAAAATTTTTCACCTCCTAATTTTAACCGATCAAATTTTAAGATCAGGTGTAACGTAAAAATCGAAACAAACTCTCTTTTTACAAAAAACAGATAGCTCTAAATTTTTATTAGGAACCATCTACTGCGTCCTAATTAAAAATATTCCTCGTGAAATTTTACTAATAGCCACACTGCCCCTAATTATAACGCGGCTTTCTTAGCTTTAATTTTACACGTATTTTTACTTAGAAAACAAGCCACATTTGTTTTGATTATCACGTTACACCTGATCCTAAATTTTGATTGGACAAAATTGCAGAGTGAACAATTTTTTGTGTGAACATTACCTAAGATGATGAAGCTCTTGATGAAACCCTTGTCAATTGAAGAAGCTTTTACATTGAATCTAAACAGATTATTTTTTATTTCTAGCATCAAATCATACCAAAATTCAGGGTCGGAATATGTCAGAATGCATCAGAATCATGGTCAGCTGGATCAGAATTGATCAATTTTCCCCAATATCATAAAAATTTTACTAATAAAATCATATCCATTTGTTAAGTAAAAAATGTCCAGCTGATAATTTTGCTATAGAACCTGCTAACAGCTAGGACTAAATGCTGACCCAGATCCAACACATACAATCAGAATTTTGGCAGCCCTCCTGTAAAATTCACATAGGACCAATTGCCTGAACACATGATTTTTTGAACTATTAATAATAATACTAATGTCATGAACATCTGTTATTTCATTCGCAATACCTTCAAATATTTTTAATTTATACTAAGGTTTTAATCACTCACTAGGTGTTTAATTCACTTGCTAAAAGTTTCATATACTTGCTGAGAGTTTCATATACTCACTGAGAGTCTATAGCCCTTGTTGAGACTTAAAATCATCCAACTATGCCACAAACTATTCCAAAATAAGAAATACTTAAAATAATACATAATAATAAAATACTATGACACTGCCAATTGTAGAACACCTATCGGATACATCTGGGTGATTGTTGCAAATCATTGGGCAATGTCAGATCGATGTCAAAAAGATCAAAACTGGGAAGATATAATAATGAACAAAAATTAACTTTAACTTTATATGGACTAATTATTTTTGTTATAAAAGAAATAAATAATAGTCTTATGCTTTATTATGGGGTTTGTTATTTATTATGAGTTTTGCTATGCATTATTTGTTTTGTTATGCATTATGAGTTTGTTATTTATTAATTTATCAATTTTGAAGTTGTCTGATGAAATGGTTTTGTTATGCATCAATAACACAAGTTGTGTTATGCGTTAGGTATTATTATACTATATGGCAGAGTTGGACATGGGACAATTTTGGACAATTTTGGACATTTTTTCAAATTAAAATTACTTAAAATTTTATTAAGATAATCTATTTTAATTTTTTCACCAATGAGTTCAGCACCTAAAAAAATATATAATTATATATTTTTTTAAATTACTTTATTGATTAGTTAAACATGGGACATAGGCTTGGACGATTTGGACAATTTTGGACATTGGACATTTTACATAGTGTGAACGTGTCCCATGTACAACATTGCTATATGGCACAAACAACTATAGTATATACTAAACAGGATCTTGCTTTGTTATCTATGTAGTCTATAGCATGTTTTATAGGATCAATTCTTTTTATCCTCCCTAGTTATGTTTTGATATCAACCTGTTTATTTGGGCTACAACTCCTTTTTGATATCCAAGTTGCTCACTTGGGCTATTGAAAATATCTAACCATGCTTAGTAGAACTCTAATATCTATTTTTTTTCTACCTTCTCTAGTGAAAGGTAGTAGAAATTTTTGGCAAAGTTAGACTTATATCAAGCTAGCAGCAAAGATGAAAAGGCAGAACAAATTATCATCTTTTTATTATTTGTCACTCGACCCATATACAACAAATATAACTATAAATATACATATAGGTTCTGTTTTACTGCTCACATAGTTCATAGCTAGTTCCTAGTATTGTGTTTAGTCAAATATTCTATTTATTTCTTAATATCTAATCTGCATAGTCAGGCTAATAAAACAATCATATTTGATATCTATGATGTCTATCTAAGCTATTTGACCATACCTATATATCTATCTAACCTAAAGACAACTTCTATCTAGTAGTAGATAGAGGTACTAATACTATAAATAGCTATTCATACTTACTTTACTTAACCAAAATAATATCTCTCATTCTCTATACTTACAATATCTATTACAAAACCTTATACTAACCAATTATTAACTAGGGTTATGAATAGACAATAGACAAGCCAATTAACTCAATAGACATTTTAATAGTCCAATGATGTCTAATTAAGTTATTAGACAAAAAAAATTACTATATAATTTAAAACAATCTGATTGGTTAATTTTAG
The DNA here is from genome assembly GCA_003550325.1 of Gigaspora rosea. Classification (NCBI taxonomy): domain Eukaryota; kingdom Fungi; phylum Glomeromycota; class Glomeromycetes; order Diversisporales; family Gigasporaceae; genus Gigaspora; species Gigaspora rosea. The sequence continues at coordinate 467,821 of QKWP01000013.1, read as the reverse complement.
ATGCTAATATATAAAAAAACAATTAGTATAAGACCAATAGATATTAGACTTATTAGACTAATAAAATTCCCAATAGACTATTAGACAATTAGACAAAAATTTTTTAGATTAAACTATATCTCTGTATTAACCTTATATTATGGGTCTGGATCATGGTCTTGTAACAAATGGATGCTTTATGACTCTGTTTACAGAATCACACTTTCTTTTTCTTTAATATTTGATATATTTTATTGCTATTAAAGCATTCATTTTTATTATCTGAGTTGTTTACACAAGCAATCAATTATATTTATAACTCTATTCAAAATATAGAAAACTTTTAAGTAGTAATATCAGAAAAATAAATATAGTGCAAATTTGCAAAGATTTGTAATCCTGAAAAATTTCAACAAATTCTACAATAACTTGTGATCTAGCTATCAAAACTCAACAATTTTGGTATTATTAATTTGTCTTGATAAGGCAGATCTATGGTACCAAAATTGGTAATTTTTGGTTTAACCTGTTAGCTTGATTGCTGACAGGATGCATATGGCATCACTTTTTATTAGATTATTAAATCACTAGGGCCTTTCTTAAATATTAGGACCCCTACATGTTTGGAATCTATATATATTATTACTTTAATAGTAATTTCTAATTCTATTGTTCACAACCAGATTTAACCAGCTGACATATTTACTACTGGAACTGTTTAATTTTTTAACCAGAATTAACCAAATAACCTATTTACTACCAGAAGCTTTTACCCAAACTAACTAAGTTCTTTTTATCAACTGAAATGTTACTAGAGGTATTCTTGCAATTAGGGTCCTGAAACAGTTTTTCTCTTTGTAAACTCAAGTGTGAACAGTCTGACTTGAACTGGCAATCTTGCAATTGGGGATGGGACCTGGGAGCACAACCACTTTGCTATCAACCTACAAGTCAAAATCGTCAATTTCATTACAAAAAAATTTTATTTAAATAAATTTTATAAACATCAAAATTTAATGATTTTAGTACCATTTAATTCCTTTTAATAAGATGGTTTGAACAGTACCAAAATATTAAAATCAGATTACTTGTTTATGAAATATTTACAAAAAACATTTTGTAACACAGTTCTGTAAAAAATTTAAAAATTTTTGTACAAAACTGCACTGCAAAATATTTTTGCAAATATCTTGTTAACCAATAATTCAATTTTAATGTTTTTAGTATTTTTCAAACTGTTTTATCAAGAGGAATCAAATGGTATTAAAATTACTAAATTTGGTCCAATGGTTAGCAAGATAATTCAATATTTATAAATTTATTTAAATAGGATTTTCTTGTGATCTAGTGATTAAAAATTAACAATTTTGGCCCATCTCATTGAAACGAATTTAATAGTACCAAAATTGTTAAATTTTGACTACTAATTACAAGTTATTGCAGAATTTGTTAAAATTTTTTAGAGTTACAGATCTTTGCAAATTTGTACTATATTTATTTTCTGATAAATGACATAGCTAAATTTGCATTGAGCTAGCAGTACTAATAAAAAAAAGAACAATTTCCTGCTTTTCTCTTTTTAAACAGCTTACTATAATTTCATATCTACTCACTCAAAATAATATTTCTTATCCAATATATCACTCTTATGGCTCAAAACTTTATTTATAGCATTTTATATAGCTCTTTTTAATGATCTTATACTTTTGTTTACTATATATTTCTGAAAATAAGCTACCTTTTTGGAAGGATGGCTAAAGCCAGGTATATTATAAGATTTTCTGAATTTTTTAATTTTTAATTAAAATTAATTGATATGAGTTAGATTAAAAATATAAAAAATAGTTTATATATAGCAAAATTGCCTTCTTGATATGTTTACTTAGTGAGCCAAGGCTGGTTTAGATAGCTGTTTTTTATATTTTTCTTGTTTATGTCTTTGTTATTTTACTTTGTTTTGTTTATATAGATCTGGGTTATATATCAGGTAATCTTATGATGTATCTGGTTTTAGCTAATTCTCTTTTTGGCCAAAAGTTATACAAAAAATCGTAAAGTAGTATATTTTTGAATTTTTTGAATTTTTTGAAAAATTTAAATTTTACTAATAAAAACTTGTCCAAATAGCACTAAATTTTTTTTATAAATGTATTTCTTGTTCTGAAACAACTTTACTTAATGGCACTTTTAAGGTTTACTTAGTAAAATTTGGACTTTTATATATAGCAACTGCTGATAGTTTTTTTAAAATTTTTAAAAAAATCAATACTAGCTTATTTTTGGAAGTAGCTTATTTTTGGAAACATATGGTATTTATTAGTTATTTGATCCCAATTACTCAATATAGTCATACCTTTTTATATTCACTCTATATAATTATATCATATAAAAACCTTTTTATAATTACATCTTATTTAGGCCCAATTACTAATTAATATATAGTTTGATTTTTCTATAATCACCAAGTCCATCATACTCTATTTTGGTGATCATATAGAGGTGTAACTATAAATAAAATACCTTGTTATAGTTACTTAACCAAAGACTATTAAGTAATATATTTGTATATATTTAAATACTATTAAAAAATTTAAAATATTTGATAGTGAATAACTCTTAATCCAATGGTCCAATTGGGATAAATCAACTACTAGAGTGTTTGACTCAATGAAACAATTTTAAAGAGTTCAAAATTATCCAAATATAATAATCTTGGGCTCATTAGAATTGTCACATTGAGATAAACTTTTGGTAGTTGTTTATTCAAATTGGACTACTGTACCAAAGTTATTTGTAGTCAAATCTTTAAAAAATTTTAATAGAATATTTTAAATAAAAATAAATATAAGAAATTTCTAACTATAACCAGTAATGGCCATCACTATCCTTTTGTATAACTAAAATTTAATTTATTAATATATTATTTAAAATAACTAATTATATGACAATATATAATTTTATTAGAATTACTTACAGTAATCAATTAAAAATATATATAAATATTTATTATACAATTAATACTATATACTTTTTTTCATGACTATAATATATATTTATTAAAAATTTTTAGACAATAAATACATTATGAAATATTACAGTTAATTTGATTATGATCAGCAACACCTATAAGGTAAGCAAAGCAAACTCTTTAGTAGCTTGCTACAGCCATTGTCTCTGTATTTCTCTATTTTTCTAGAAGCCTAGCATGATCAACATATTCAACCCCTAATTCTAACTCTAACTAAATTATAGCTAATATCTAGGGGCACTATTTGTTTTGTTTTGATTAATGTAAAATCAAAACAAACAAAATGATTGGTCAATCAGAAGGTAGTAATGAATCACACTAAGTATAACTTTAGAATAAGTGCCAAAAAAACAGTATAAAACAGCCACCTATTTTAAATGACATCATGATCCTAGTGAATTACTTTGAATTGGTTTATTCGAACCAAAACCACTTGAAAAAAGAAACCTAAAATTGCAACCTAAAATACCTGTATAAAAAATTATATATTATACTAAAAACAACAACAAAAAAAGGCAAACTTATTTTTATATCAATTACCCATAGTCACAACTTTATGTACCAAATCTGAATACAATTGAAGAGCCTCTAGTCTAACTGTTTGACAAAAAACACTAGTAATAAAAACTCGAAATTGTTGTTTGATGAATCTAAAAAAGAGAAAATGCAAAAAGTTAAAATATAAAAAAGAGAACTGTACTACTACTGTACTAAAGACGCTAGTGACAAAATACATACTGAAATAGACAAAGTACCAATTAATACTACCAAAGATAAACACCAACAATAAAAAGCACAAGACCGATGGTGAAAATTATAAAAAAAAGCACCTAAAGTAAGACAAAAGAGGCAAGTTGTTTGAACTGAAATGCACAATAAGTGAAAAACAACACAATTGCAACAAAAAAAAAGCACCAGAATAAATAATACCAACAATATAAAAAAAGCACCAACATGGATGGCACTAATGATAAAAAACAGTACCAACTAGCAGTGAAAAAAATACTAATATTGAAAATGCACCAAACTGGATGATGCCAATAGTGAAAAAGTACTACTGGTAATGCAAACAAGAAAAAAAATAAGTATTAATAAGCCTAAAAAAATACAAAAAAAAGAAAAAAAAACTTATATATAAATCTAATTGTATAATCAGTAGTAATTATCACCACTAGTTATTTTGATTATATTTTTAAATATAAATATTGACTAATTAGATTTTATAATCCATATTTTAGTTAAAATTGGTAACTATAACAAGTGTTTATTATTAATTCGTGATTCACATAAGAGCCAGTGAAATAACATAGTAAATTGTAGAGAAATTTACTATTGTTTTTTGCCTTTTTTGAAATCTAGAGTTTTCCAAAGTACAAACCAATTTTTTACTAAGTAAATATTTTTTTAAATTAAATAAAAATTGTAGAGAAAATTCTTTTCACAATAGCAGTTAAATCATTAAAATCAGCCTAGTGGATCATAAGATATGAGTATTTTTGTCTTTGAGTCTTTGTAACACTATAGTATAAACAAAAAGTAAGAATATAATTGTGAAGAACAAAAATGCTTATATCTCATAACCCACTGGGCTGATTTTAATGATTTAACTACCATTGCAACCAGAATTTTCTTTTCTATAACTTTACTTAATGTAAAAAAGATGTTTACTTAGTAAAAAATTAGCTTGTCCTTTGGGAAACTCCAGATTTCAAAAAAGGCAAAAAATATATAGTAAACATATCTTCACTGTTTTTTCACTAGTTCTTAAGCAGATCATAAATTAATAAATAAATAAAAAAACAAATTTTTTGGTAATAGTGATTATAAATGATATATAACTATAATAAGATTTTTTTTACTATATTTTAAGTTCATTGTACAATATTGGGTGCTTATATAGAGAGAGAGATCAAACTGTAACAAAAGACCTCTATATAAAAACATCTCTTTATTAGAGCATTTTTTAAAAAAGTTCTTATAGTCCCAAAAGTGTGATTATAAAAAGATATGACTATATATCACTCTATTTATCAAACAACATATTATATTTACTAATTAATTACTATTGCAAAACTTTAATTTTTGATACACCTGTACTTACTTTTTAATATATCTTTACTTTTTTGTGATACAAGAAGATATGATTATTTTAATATTATGTGACTACTATATTTAAAATCAATTAATGGATTATAGGTAAAATTCTAAAGAAATTTATAAAGAAAGCTTAAAGTTTTTTTGATTATATTAACTTTATTTAAATGTTTAACAAAGGTTGTATAAAAGAAAATTATGAATTTAAAGATAGTAAGATCACCAAGATTGGCTCAGAATATTATGAGAATTTAGTAAAATACTTTTGTGATTATTTAAAGTTTCTTAAAAAATTTAAGAAATAGAAAAATTTTTTAATATATATCTCAAATATACTAACCATAAGCATAGTAAGCTTCTTTTCTACAACTTTAACTAGAAGTCCAAGTATGATTGGCATAATAAAAAAATTACCAATTTAATTGCAGTAGTCATATATCTTTTTTAAAATTATTATATCTCAAAAACATAATAAAACTTTTTGGTACATTTAGGTGTATCAAAAAAGTAGATGCAGGTATATCAAAAATAAAAGTTTTGTATCATAGTTCTAGGAGTGATTTTGTGAAAATGAACACTATAACTTCATTCAAGCTATTTAGACAAAATGTAATTTTAGTAAAAAGAGTATTAAAAGGTTGTTTAGTTTATATATGCATTTGCTAATTTATTTTTAGTTACTTTTTCAAGGTTTGAATTTGGTTGAAATAAAAACTAACATTACTGTTTAAAAAAATTATCATAATATTCTTTTACTATTTAATCTTTTTTAGTACTGTTTACCTAACTAAATATTTAGATTTTTTAGATATTTAGCAATTCTAGCAAGAAGTTCCACTTGAATATATATTTTTTATTGAAACATGCATATTAATTTATAAACCTAAATATAATTATTAACTAGTTAAATTAATTTAATTAATAAACTAGTATATGATCCAGAAATACTAGTAATTATTTATACTAATATAACAACAATTTTGCTAATAATAACAAATTATTTATTATATATTCTAATTTTATTTTACTAGTATCTATTTGGATTAACTGGTCCAGTAGACTGCTACTATATTAAACTGGATCAGTAAAATATATTAATTGGAACTGAACCAAATAATATAATTAGAAAATTTATTAAAATTAAAAATTATATTTTTTTTAAAAAAAAATTATAAAATATAGTCAGAAATTATATAACTTTTTTATTTTAAATCATTTATTAAATTGAACTATATGAGTGTCTCCAAGAAAACATTAATTCTAAAAATTGATTATTATTAAATTCATAATAATCTATTTTTATAATTGCTAGTTTGGTGATACTTTTATATATAACTAATCATAGTAATCATGCCAGGTTTGAGGTTTTCTATTGACTATACTTATAATAATGCAATAATTTTTTTATTGAAGTTTTTAATTTTAAGACCTACTATATAATGTTTCTGGTTCTATTATATATAGTGCGGAACAGCATAAGATATCCAATGCACCAAATTTTAAAAAAAATTTCATGATAAAAATGGCAAAAAAAAAAATATTAACCAATCAAATTTCTTAAAATTACATATACGTGTCAAATTTTAAATTTTAAATTGTAACTACTTTTTTAAAATCAAAAATTTTGAAAATCCCTCTTTCAGATTTGTTAATTAAATAAAAACAATAAATTTGAAAGAGGGATTTTTATTTTAACTTGTTTTAAAAAAGTTATAACAAATTGGATATCTTATGCTGTCCCGCACTGTAGCTACTTTAATAATTGTATTAAAAATATTACAAAATATATATAATATAATAACATCTAAAATAATGTGTCAATTGCCTCTAAATTAGATAATTTGTCTTAAATTTTTTTATATTTGTATACTATAATTTTGAGACTTTATTGTATATTGTAAAGTTAGTAAATAAATTTGGATTTATATTTATATACTAATTAATCTAAATTTTAACCAAATCTGAATTCAATTTTTTGAACAAATTATATCTAGATATAATATAATCTAAAAAAATAATTTATACAGTCAATTCTCTCTATTTTGAACTGCTGGGACAACTAATTTTACTATATAAAAATTGAAAAAGTTCAGTTCTCAAAAAGTTATATATGGCTAATCCACACTTTATAATAAAATTTACAAATGTTCTAGAAGATTTTGTTTAGTTTAGAGAGAGTTTAATAGTATTTGAATTAGAGAAAAGTTAGATTAGAAAGATAATTTATAATTCAGATATAATTTTAGTTACAATATAAATTTTTTTATATATAAAATTATAAAAAAAATATAATATTGTTATAAACTTTGAAACTTTGATGTTTTTGGTTTAAAACTAATTTAAATTAAATTCAATAATAAATATATCAAAAAAAGAATAAAAAAAACCTTTTATTTCTATTAAATTATGCAATTTTTACACAATTTAAAAATATATTTTTGCAAAAAAAATTATTTATTAATTTTAAAAATAAATTATAAGTTATATAAAAGTTTGTTTTAAACTAGAGTTCTAATTTGGGTTAGAAAATACTACCCCAGACAGATTAGGCATTGACCTAGATCATGATCCATGTCAAACAGGTCAAACAGAAATTTATAAAATTTTTAAAGTTAATTCTTAAATATTGATGTAATGATTTTTAATTAGAGTTATTAGTATAGAGAACAGTTTGTACTTCAAATATTAAATAGAATTTTTCAGATTTTGTATTGAAAGATTTCTTGATCTTGCTCAATTTGAGTTCATTTATTTTCTACTTTGGAAAATACTGGATTAATGTACTTTAACAGACCAATATCGAATAATACAGTAGTCAATTATATTCAATTCTAATAATTCTGATTAGTAGATCAAAAGTTATGATCACATTTGTATTTTTATTCCAATTTCTATAGGTCAACAATAGGTAGCAACTCCAGTTAGTAATTTGGATACTCTAAATCTACAAAGATAGAGGGTTATATTAAGAGAAAGTTTGCTATGCAGATCACACTCAAAAACCTCAAGAACCAATATTACTATAAACTGCTACAATTATTTTATTTGTAATTGTAATTATTGCAATGACTCTTATTATATATTATTGTTTGTACAGTTATACCTAAGTTATATTACCCTTTTTTCTAGAGCAATTTTGGAGATATAACTAAGATGAGAATATAACTCAATATAAAAACATGTAAAAACATATAAAAAAGAAATTTATTTTGCTTAAATCTGGGAATATAACTCAAGTTGGAATATAACCCAGTAGGGATACAACCCAGGTATGACTATATATATATATAAACACTACTATAAAAGAAAACAAATAAGAATAGAATACCAGAACTATATAAGGGCAATAAAAACTTTGAATACCATCCAAGAAAACAATCAAAATCTGCCACCTGAACAACAAAAAGAATTACAATACTAACAACTTCAACAAAAAAATATACTTTTTGAAAGTTAATAACAATTTATATTCTTAACTATAACAGTAACTCAACCCTTAAATATAATAATAGTAATAACCCAAATAGTACATTTCATATCAAATAGATCCAAATTTCAGTAACAGCCGCGACAATAAATATAACTAATAACTAGATAACCAGTTATCCATAAAAATTTGGCTGATTACACATCGGGTATTTCAAACCGGTCGATAGGTTTACTCCCTAGAGAAAACAATTTAAGAATTAATTTTTCTGACTTTCTATAGCTCACAATAAAGAAGACACGTAATATAAAATCACAATAAGTCTTAATCAATTTGATCCTGAACTAATCATGATATAGAGTCACTGTACATTAAAATAATATTTAATGCGTATGTTTTGAGAGTTAATATGCTTACCTGCATTTATTGGTGCATTTACTGGTTTAGGAAGTTTTGAAAAATCTAAAGATCGGCTTATATAAATAGCTTGTTCATGCGTCTGATAATTAAATCGAGTCGATTTTGCTTGATCGTATACTGAAGGATTTTCGCCAGAGTCTTCAATTTCTTCAATTTGCTTATATAATACGGTTTTGCCATTGTTCAAATCAACAGAAAATCGTCCCAGCTTATCTTTTAACAATTTAGCAGTTGGTCGGCTTTGAGGCTCAGCATCTAAGCATTCATTCATTAAATCCAAAAGTAATTGCGGAACTTTACACCTGATTTTGGGTCTACGTCCTAGACAAACTTGAAACGCTAGATCTTCATTATGTGGTATGTCATGATATGGAGGATATCCGGTAAAAACTTCCGACATAATTATTCCAAAAGAATAAATATCGGATTTTTGGGTATACTCTGTTCCTTTTGTATACAATACCTCCGGTGCAATATAAGGAAGTACACCAAAAATCTCTGTAGATTTTGATACTGGCCTACATAAGCCAAAATCAGTAATGTAAGAATTATACGTATTGTCGTTAACTATATTTCCGGAATGTAAGTCTTTGTACACTAAATTGGCTTCGTGAATTGCAACAAGCCCTTCAGCTATGTAATATAAGTTTAGTATTTTATGTTTCCAACCTAAATCTTTATATCTATTATCTAATAATTTTCGGAGACTTCCTTGTTTTGCGTATTGCATAACCATCATATAATTACCATCTTCCGGATTCCTGGTTATTCCATAAATTGTAATTGCTGAATCGCCCCCATGTTTATGCTGATTTTCAACCTAAAAGGTTTATTAGAATAGACGAATCTACATAAAAAGTATTTGATATATATCGATAATTCCTACCTCGTTTAAAAATTCTCCTTTTATATCTTTAGACCGTTAAGACTTTTTAGACAAACATTGTTTCGCGAAGATCTCTTCCATTTAGAATTACGAGAATCCCAATATCGAATATATCCGTCAGTCCATATTGCCTTAAAAACAATGCCAAATCCTCCTTTAGCAAGATACTTTATATTCATAAATTTATCAAAAGGAATCCATTCGATAATATCGTTAGAATACTCTGCTTTAAGCTGCATTTGTTGAATAAAGTTATCGATATCTTGATTGCCACTTGTCCGTTTACCGAATTCTTTTTCAAACCTTAAATATCGCAGAAAATAATATACTGCTTTAAGATCGATACTTTTAAGAGTTACAATGGGTCTTTTCAAAGCGACTTTACTAGTAGATTTGTAGCAGCAGGTTTGTATTATGAGTGTATTGCATTAACTTAACTTTTAACACTAAGATGTATAAAATAAATTATGCAGCTGAACAAATTAGCTTTATATAGCACATAATAGATTCTTTATTTTTTTTTCTCAATTAGTACTAGAAACTAGGTTAATACAATAATCTACAATGCGAAACCTGCAGCTATAAATCTACTTTAAATCACCTTGAGGCTAATTTAAAATTTTCTGATTCCGTATTACTTACAGACTGTTGTGGTGTAATATGCGTATTGTATTGTATGTGAATTTGTTAATGTATTTTACTTGTACAGTATTCGACATTTCTGATTTAAAAATTTTCTGATTCCGTATTACTTACGAACTGTTGTAGTGTAATATGCGTATTGTATTGTATGTGAATTGGTAAATGTATGTACTTGTATATGTTACTTGTATTCGCATTTCTGATTTAAAATTTTCTGACTCCGTATTACTTACATTCTATCGTAATATAGTGTATTGTATTGTATGTGAATTGGTTAATATATGTTACTTGTATTCGACATTTCTGATTTAAAAATTTTCTGATTCCGTAATACTTACTCTCTGTTGTAGTATAATATGCGTGTTGTATTGTATGTGAATTGGTTAATTTATTTTACTTGTATTCGAAATTTTTGATTTAAAAATTTTCTGATTCCGTATTACTTACGAACTATTGTAGAGTAATATGCGTATGTGAATTGGTTAATGTATGTTATTTTATATATTACTTGTATTCGACATTTCTGATTTAAAAATTTTCTGATTCCGTATTACA
>QKWP01000013.1:425524-442574 GCA_003550325.1 Gigaspora rosea | reverse complement strand
CTAAGAGGACCGTTAACAGTCCAGTCCCGTTTGGTTCTTCAGTCCTATAATGGTCCTTAAATGATTACATCAATCTTAATGCATAAGATTTTATTGGCTCAAAATGGTAATTATTTACTGTCAGATGTAAACAAGCATCATATGATCTATGTTGCACCTGATCAATAAATTTGATTAGATGATACAAACATCACAGTTATGTTTACAAGGACTAGTCCAAGGACTGATCCTTTAATGGTCCCATGGTTCTTATCAGTTCTGGTCCTGGACCGGTATTTTTCAGGACTGATGCATCTCTACAAATATACACTTGTAATAATGACTAGTGGTAATAAATAGCAAACTTCTAATATTACTAATGAATAAATATTTAATATAAATTTTCAGAGAGTTAAACTTACTATGATAATAATATAAATTCTTATAAGAAAATTACTTAACAAATCTTTAGTTATTATGATTTAAAACTTTAGTACTATGTTTTAAAATTTTATAGTGAAAAATTTTTTGAATCTATAAATTTACTAAATTCATTGTAGTGAATAAGAATAATATATTAAATATATTATATTTATTTATTTATTTATTTAAATATTATATTTTAATTAAATAAATTATAGTTTTTAATTAAAATAAAAATCAAAAATAACTATAAAAATATAAGTGTAAAAGAGAGAATAAAAAACTAAAAATGAGAGTGAGAAAAAAAGAGTAAGAGTAAAAAAGTGTGTGTGTGAGAAAAAGAAAAAAAGAAAGAGAAGAGAAAGAAAAAGAGAAAAAAAAATAGAAAAATAGTGAAAATTTTTTTTTATATTTGAGAACATAAAAAAATTACTAAGAACTTTAATTTAAATAAATATGTTCTCTGAGAACATAAATTTCAAACCAGATTTTTAACACTGATTGCACTATATCTTATGGGTACAGTTGCTTTTTATAAACCCCTGAAACCTATGATTAAAAACAGGCCACTGTTGCAATTTACTATAAAAAAAGGATTTTATATTATATATCAATTACTCAAATTTTATGGTAAAAAAATTATCTACTGATTTGTATGATATCTTGACTGACTGATAATACAAAATTTTTAATATTTTTTTGTATGACATCATGTGATTATTATTTGGTTTGATTTTCAGACTATCTGAAATTGACTATTGGGTAACTATATAATGTGTTTATAAATACAAAAAAATTAAAATTTCTTCTGTTTCGCATTATATGATTATCATTTGGTTGATTTTTGAACTAATCCAGAATTAATTAGTTAAATGTAAATATTTATTAATTACTGAATTTTCAAAATTTTAATAGTATTGTAGTAAGGTATCTGGATATAGACTATTTGAAGTTACTGTATATTCCCGAAAATAAGCTACCTTTTTTGGGCCAAAAATTACACAAAAAAATGTAGGATAGCTTATTTTTAGCATATAGATATTTTTGAAAAAATTGAAAAGCGTACTAATAAAAAAATTGTCCAAATGACACCAAATTTTTACTATAGGTGTATTTTGATACGCTGAACAACTTTACTTAATCGAACTTTTGAAGTTTACTTAGTAGAATAAAAGTTTTTATATGTAGCAACTGCCAACGCGTTTTTTGAGATTTTTGAAAAAAATCAGGGGGTAGCTTATTTTCAGAGTAGCTTATTTTTGGGAATATACGGTAATTTTTCAATTAATATTATATGTTTCTAGTAAAAATAAACATATCCCTTAGATTGTAACACAGGCAAATTTGCCTGCGTATTTTAAAATTTTTAATAAAATTTTAAATATTGATTTTAGCCATATCTTTTCTAAATAAAAAATATTCTTTAAGTTTTGTTTTAGTAACTTTGTTATAAAATTTTTTTAAAATCATTAGAAAACTTTAATATAATAAATGTTTAAAGTTCTTGTATTGGCATTTTTACTATTAAAATTTTTCTTTAGATTTTTTTAAATTTTATATGTTCCCGTTTATAAAAAATATCTTTACTTCTAATACAAGTCTTAATTTTTACAAGTAAATCATTAAAGTTGCAATAATGAAAGTTGTCATCCTTTATATAAACTACAATATTGTCTTAAGAACTATAGTTCTAAAACTAAAACTAAATAAGATCGCAGAAAAATTGTAATAAAATTTTTTAAAAAAATTTTTTCTTAAAATTATCTATTTTCAGCTTATATGTAACTATAATTTATTTTCTTATAATATAAAAACTAATTTTGCAAAAAAGTAATCCTTATTTTCAAATATAATTGTACAAAGTTTTATTTAATTATTTTAGTATTTTAAAAAAGTAAACCAGAGCTAAAAAAGTGCAAAAACGCAGGCAAATTTGCCTGTGTTCTACTACAATCTAAGGGATAAAAAAAATAAAAATTTAAGATAATAAAAATACTATATAACCACAAAATAATCTGATAATGTATAGATTTGAATTTCAGCTTAAATTAAACTTAATTTTAGCTAAAATTCAAATACTCTATACATTATTTTATAGTTATATAGTAAATAGTATTCTATATGGATCGAATTGGACAGATATTTATAAAAATCTAGGTCTGAACTAAAAAATTGAATAAGATCCATGTTTAATCTGGATTTGACTCTAAAGATCTAGATCCTAATTTTAATCTAATATACAGTCAACTTTCTCTAATCCGAACTGCCAGGTCTGCTTTTTTTACTATATAAAAATTTAGAAAAGTTCAGTTTTCAAAAAGTTATATATGGTTTATTCAAACTTATAATAAAATTTACAAATGTTTTAGAAGATTTTGTTCAGTTTAGAGAGAGTTTAATAGTGTTCAGTTTAGAGAGGTTCAGATTAGAGAGAGGCAACAGTAGTTATACAACTAACAGTATATAATTGGTTGACATTATATATAATTTCTCTGGATCATCTACTGAATAATAGTATTTTTTGAGAATGTAATAGTTTGTGTATTAATTAATCACAGGTTGAACATGAAAATATCAGACAAACTATCTGCTATCTGATATCTCTATATTACATAATGATAGTTTAACAAAATATCGTTTACTAAAACAACTGGTTGATATGTTGCCAAAATCTGTCCAATATTTTGATTTTTTATAAAAAAATTTTAGATAAAGAATAAATGCATGTCTCACACCCTGTGATATGCTTATATATTGCACCCTAATTTGATTGGCTAAATTTGTAGATCATTATTTTAAAAAAATAAATAAATTATTGTAAAAACTTTTAGATTAGGGTTAGAATAGAATGTTTACTAGAAAATTTTTAAACTTCTTTGTATATATATGCAAAATTTTGTGCTAAACAAGTTTACTTAGTTGAATTAGAAAGGTTGTCTTATCAAAATTTAGAGATATTTGCAAATTTTCGTTTTTTTAGCTTATTTTTTGACAATTTCTCTAAATTTTATTAAGACAAATTCAACTAAGTAAACTTGTTTAGTGCTAAATTTTGCATATAAGCGCAAAAAATTGTAAGACTTTTTTTAAAATTTCTTAGATTAATTCTTAGTCTAAAGAATTTTAACAAAAATTGTTTATTTTTTTAAAAGAATGATCTGAAATTTCGCCAATTAAATTAGGGTGCGATATACAAGCACATTACTCCCATGCGAAGCATATTAAACTTATTAGACAAATATTGGAAAGGTCAATATTTTGAAGAAACTTAATTGATAATCTGCCAATTACTTGGATCATGTGATCAAAATCTAATATAGAATCGCTATGTTAATTAAGTATTAATAAAATGCATTTTTGTTTGAATCTTCATATCCTATACCATGTCAATTCAGAATTACAAAAACAACTATTGGCCCTTGGTACTATTGGCCCTTAGTACTATTGACCAAAAACACATTATGTCCCTTTTGCTAGTAATTAGTAGATATTTTCAAAATTAAAAACTAACCAAAATAAAAAAAGTATTCCAATTCATATTAATATAAGAATCAAGTTTGAACTTAACCAAAAAGAATTTATTATTCGAGTAGTTGATAATAATCGGAAACCTGATTATGTATGTGAGTTAGACACAGAAGCTATAGTTTACTTAACATTTAGTGCAGAATAAATGAAACTTACAAAAAATATTTCGATGTAAAGACTCGGTTTTCTGGACCAAGTATTTTAGGTTTTGATAATGAAGTAATGGCTGAGCAATTACGTATTGAAATTTTGTTTTTCCATTTTAAATTACTGTTTATAGTATTATGATTTTTGTAGTAGCATTGGTATAGATGGGGGTAAAATTATATAATTTCTACAGTAGAAATTATTAAAATAATTTCACCAAAGATTTTTTAAAAATAAAATGCCAAAATTAATTTCAACAGTTGAAATTTATTAAAATGTAGAAATTAATTTATATACAAATATTATATTAATAGTTGAAATTTATTAAAATTTAAAAATTAATTTATATACAAAAATTATTTTGACAGTTAGAATATAAATATAGAAATAATTTATACGTATATATAAAAATTAATTTTAGGACAATTTATAATCCAAAATTACAAACTAGAAAAATCAAGTTATTAGTCTAATACTACAAAATAACAATTATAATTTATTAATAAGAACATTAAATTTAGATAGCAATAGATTATCAAAATTTCCACTTAAATTTTAAAATTTAATGTCGCAGATGATCGTGAAATTGGATTATCGTGAAATCCATATGATCTCCGTATCATAAATTGTGTAAACAATTGATCTAATCGATCTACATTACGTAATCAAAACAATCAAATGCTATAACCGGGGGGTTCAATATATGCCTATATGCTGCATTCTTGATACTGTATTTATATATAAAAGACCTTCTAACTGTATTAAAAAGGCGACCCTAACCCTAAACATGAGGCAAAAATTTTTTTTTGTTAGTGGTTTATAGACTCTAACTCTAAACATGAGACAAAAATTTTTTTTTTGTTAGTGGTTTTATAGACACTTGTTTGCCTCATGGTTAGGGTTAGGGTTAGGTCGCCTTTTTGATATAGTTAGAAGGTCCTTTATATATAGATGCCAAGAATGCGATTTATGCAGCATATAGGCATACCGACCAGTTATAGCATTTGATTGATTACATAGTGTAGATCGATTAGATCGATTGTTTACACGATTTACAGAAATTTTAGGAAATCCGATGATACGGAGATCATGTGGATTTCACGATAATCCAATTTTATAATCATCCGTGACATTTAATCATTGTGCTTCTTAAAAAGATGTATCTGCCAAAGATTATAAATACAAAATCTAATTTCGAATTTATATGAAATTATACTATTATACTTTAATTTATGTTATGTATCAAAACTATTACATATATACTTGTTTTGTTTTTTATAAATGATAAATACCCATTCTTTTAAAGATGTAATTGCAACTTATCAGATATAACAATAAGCAAGTGAATGCCACATAGTAGGGATTGAGTCACTTTTGCCCGATCGAACTTCTATTTGTGAACCAATTTCACCAAGATATAAACTTGAATTCTTGAATAATACTTCGTAGTATCTATTATTTAATACATATTTAAGATAGTTAGTATATAGATAATAACGTTCATATTACTTCGATTAAAAGTTTTATGTTGTCCAGGTATTTGTCTCCAAGGATTAGTTACAGTTACGAAACNGAGTTAGAATTTAAAATATAGAAATAATTTATATGTGTGTATAAAAATTAATTTTAGGACAAGTTATAATCCAGAATTACAAACTAGAAAAATCAAGTTATTAGTCTAATATATACAAATACTTAAATATAATACTACAGAATGACAATTATGATTTAGTAATAAGAACATTAAATTTAGATAGCAATAGATTATCAAAATTTCCACTTAAATTTTAAAATTTAATCATTGCACTTCTCAAAAAGATGTAGCTGCCAAAGATTCTAAATACAAAATCTAATTTCAAATTCATATGAAATTATACTATTATACTTTAATTTATATTACTTATCAAAACTATTACATATATACTTGTTTTGTTTTTTATAAACGATAAATACCTATTCTTTTAAAGATGTAATTGCAACTTATCAGATATACCACAATAAGCAAGTGAATACCATATAGTAGGGATTGAGTCACTTTTGCCAGATCGAACTTCCATTTGTGAAACAATTTCACCAAGATATAAACTTGAATTCTTAAATAATACTTCGTAGTATTTATTATTTAATACATATTTAAGATAGTTAGTATATAGATAATAACGTTCATATTACTTCAATTAAAAGTTTTATGTTGTCCAGGTATTTGTCTCCAAGGATTAGTTACAGTTCCCTATTTTTTATATATTCGCAACACTTTGGTTACGAAATTTTTATTGATATATAAAATGTTTGCGATTTGTTTTGTTGAATAATTGTAATAATGTAGAAAAACCATATGCCATTTCAGGTCATTACTGTATACGAAAACTATTTGTTAAAGAAAAATAAGCATTAAATATTTGAATCCCAATTCTCACACACCATCGTGATCTGCAATGACTACATCAAGGGTTTCAAACATATTAGGGTGGAACATCAATATTTATTATATCACCGATTAGTCAAATTAAGCTCTAAATTACTTAATTTATCTGTTACTATTATTAAGATATTCATACTTTAAATTTCAAAATGATTCAATTTATTATCAAGGCATCAAATTATCTTGAAACTTTCAAATCATTTACAAAATGTTGAAGAATAAAGCTACATTTTAAAATTTTCTATCAATATATAAGTTTAGTATATTCGTTTTATAGAATATTTTAAAATTCTGTTAATATAAAAAAAGATTATCTCGAAACCATAAACTTATTTAGCACTGTTGCAAAAAATTAAATGTAGAACCTTCGAAATGGTTCTAAAAATATTTTTTATTCAAAAAAAAAATAGAAAAATAAGTACGATATTGTGTAAATCATTTAGAATTTCGTCTTTTTTTTTATAATTAAACAATATGTATCTAACATAGTTTTGATTACTTAATTAATGTTCTGTCCTAATACTATATTATAAAAAATGCTATTTGAAAATTCTACTTATTTTCGCTTATTTGCTAAATTTGAAACCCCAAACATCACTTTAGAAATAACAGGTCACATACTTTTTATAAGTACTAACCTTTTACAATATTGGTTTACAAATGAAGTTATCTGTACAAATCCTGCTTGCAGGTTTCCTACCAACCGGATAGTAACTGGGACTTGCCAACTTGTGACTCGAGTAATTCAAGTTTCTCACAATTCAAATTATATAAAATTTTAACTCACACAAGTTAAAAATATCTATGATATAACTTCTGAACTTATTTATAGTAAAATTCCATGTGCATTACATGAAATATTAATGCCATATTTTAAAAAAGATCACATTTATGATCTAAGATTAAATCGGGAGGTTTTTTTAATTTCTTTGCTTTTAAATAGGCGTCTTTTATTCGAGAGTCACAAGTTAACACAAGTCCAGTCATTGCAGCCAGAGCACCAACTGCAACTTACTCGATTTTCTATAAACTATCGCAAGTTTTTGAATTATCGACAATTTAATGACAACCAAATATTTTAAAAAAAATCAAATGCTTTAAAAATTTGAACAAAAGTTTTTTTTTGCTAAATATGATATGTAATCTTGTTCAAATCTAGTTTCAGCTTGATAATTTATTAATTGCACAAGTAAGATTTTTATCTTCTAAATTCAATGACCAAATTAATATTTACTTACGCATTATTCAAATTTAATAAATTTAATTGGTTCCAAGTTTGACATATTTGGGTTAAGAATTTATAATAATATCCTGATCCAAGGAAGTGAAGTTACTTTTACTCATATATGGATCTGGATATCTTGATATATCGAATTCAATTCGTGAAAAGCAGGGCGTGTGAGTATTATTTTAAACTTTTAATTTTTTTAGTCTAGTGCATTAATTATAAACGACTTTACATTCTACTGTAGACTATATAATAATTTTGTGGAACGAACGTCTATTCACATTCATATAAACTATACTCTTCGTTTTTACTTACGGAAAACTCCGTTCCTGGTATTGCGCTGTAAATCCTGTAAATAAATAATCAAGGAGCCACAAATATCAAGATTAAGTAATATTCACTAAAATATGACTCATGTGGTGACTGCAAATAATCAAGAAGCCACAAATATCAAGACTAAATAATATTCACTAAAATATAACTTATGTGGTGGCCGCAAATGATTTTCACTAAAACAAACCAACATCCTATTAAATTAAATTGCAAATATGGTACAGTAATTATTTTTACTGCACGTCCGTAAGGACGTGCAAGAATGCTAGTCTATACTATTAAATCTCTATGATGTGTCCATGTTAAAAACGTTCTGATTGGCTTGCTTATGCATACACACAAACATGAATGTTGTCAAAAAAACCGGATTTGGAGTTTTTTTTTTGCTTTATGTTGTCACAAGATAAATTGATCTCTCTGAAGTTAAAAGTTTAATTGCACTATAAATCCTATAAATAAATAATCAAGGAGTCACAAATATCAAGGCTAAGTAATATTCACTAAAATATGACTCATGTGGTGACCACAAATAATCAAAAAGCCACAAATATCAAGGCTAAGTAATATTCACTAAAATATGACTTATGTGGTAGCCACAATATGGTACAGTAATTATGCATGTCCGTAAGGACGTGCAATATTGCTAGTGAATATATAATATATGAGTAATACATAATAAAAGTTTATATATATTGTAATTAACACATATATTTGTATATAAATAATAAAATTTGAAATTATGTTAATTATTGTCATATTCTTTAAAATATCAAGTATTATTTTAACAAGCTTTAGTCAAGACGAAAGTAATGCTGATAGTCAAATTCCTGAATCTAGTAGAATTAATAGTTTCGAAGATTCTGCTAGTAATGAAAGCATTAGTGAATATAGTTATGACAAAAAAGAAAAAAAGCAAAGGTTAAAAAATCAGTTGGTAGACCTGAAAATCCTGTAAATCATGAGTATATTAAACTTGGAGTACGTGATAAAAATGGGCATGTAGCAA
Organism: Gigaspora rosea; assembly: GCA_003550325.1. Classification (NCBI taxonomy): domain Eukaryota; kingdom Fungi; phylum Glomeromycota; class Glomeromycetes; order Diversisporales; family Gigasporaceae; genus Gigaspora; species Gigaspora rosea. Next base: position 433,508 of record QKWP01000013.1, on the reverse strand, counting down.
TGAATTGTAAATACTATCAAGAAGTTACACAACGAGGTCGATCTAGTGAAATGAAGTCACACTTAGCATTAGAATGTAACAATGTACCAGGAAACATTAAAAAAATATATTTACATATAATAACGGATTCCAACCCTTCAAAAAAAAAAAGAAAATTGAAATCGAAACTAATAACCAGCCAAAAATTACTGACAAATTTCAATCAACACATATAGATCAAAGTCAAGAAAAGCTTATTAATAAAGCTTTAACTCATTTTTTTACTTGTTGTGGAATTCCCTTTTGGGTTGTCGAAAGTCCTTTTTTTATCGATTTATTTAAAATCTTAATGTGGTTATAAGCCTCCTGATCGAAGAACCTTAAGTAATCTTTGGGTCGATCAAGAAACTGCTCGAATAACAATCAATACAGATGAGCAGTTTAAACGGCTTAACAATTTGACCTTAGGTAAATTTATTTTTAAATAATATATATTATGGTATAGCCAGATTGTTACTGCTATACCAAATTTTGATCATATTTGTACAGTTTTTTTTTTTATTCGCTTATATTATTATATAGTCATATTAGTAATAATAATATCCTGATCTTATTTATTTACGGATCAATGTATTTTTTAATTAATTCTCTTGTGATCTGTGATCTTGATATAGTGATTGGGGGATGATCAAATACATATAATTATAACAATTGCCAAACAATAATAATGTTATTGTATGGGAATAAAAAAGTTGACATAATAGTTTTTACCCACTAAATATTAATTGTATAAATTATATATTATTAAATTAGTTCTTGATAGTTGGACGAGTGGATTACACTATTCTTATTATGCATCCGTTATTATTACTCCCAATAGACACCTATATGTTCACTCCATTCAAAATTTTTCTTCTTATTTACATACTGGAAGTTTTTTATCAAACGAAATTATTAAAGTAGTTGAAGAAATTGGGCCAAAAAAATTCGGAGCTGTTGTTTCAAATAGTGCCACTGCAATGCAGCTTGCAAAAAACCTGTTGCTCAAAAATATCCTCATATTATACCAATTCGTTGTATCGCTCATCACATCCAACTAATAGCAAAAGATATTATTAAAAAAACTTCTTTTGTGTCTCAAGTTCTTTCAAAATGTCAAGAATTCGTTACTTACTTTCAAAATTCACATGCGCCTGGCGCTCAATTACGAGATGAAATTAAAAATCTTCTTATTAAAGGTGGAGGCTTAAAATCATCTGTTAAAACTAGATGGTGTTCAGCATGGGATTGTTGCAATTTGATTCTAAAATTATAACCTGCTTTACGAAATGTAAGTTATTGTATTTTCTGGTTTTTATTACTATTTTTTTCTTGTTTATTGAATAATACAAATCTGTGCTATATTTCAATCACTGCATGCTATTTTGAGTATGCGCATGTGAGCTATTTCAAAGCAAACAATTTTTTCATTTGGGAGTTTTTTTTATTTTATTAGATTATTGAAAATGATCCTCGAGCACTTAATAAAAAATTAAGAAGCTATCACAGGTCAAAATGATACACATCGGTATAATATCGGGTACCCGATATGTAATATATATATATACGATATGGCCCGATATGTGTATGATATATTTATATATGTACCCGATATGTGTAGAGTTCATGCAGGATATCGGAACATATCGGACACATATAGTACACATATAGTATATATATCATATACATATCGAGTACATATCGTATATATAAATTCTGTAATACATCTTGTACCCGATATAGATAGTAAACAAATATCTTATACATATCGGGTATGCAGGTATACTACGGGTACAGTGTTGGGCTCGCTATAAGTCCAGTAAAATTGAACTGGAACTGGACTTATAAATAGTCTACTGGACTTATAAGTCCAATAGTCCAGTTTATAAGTCCAGTAAAGCGGACTTTTGGTCCAGAGCCCAACACTGTATGGGTATATGTATAATTTATTAGAATTTATTAATAAACGTTAAATGATTTTTTATTAGAATTTATTAATAAACATTACACGATTTAAGTTTAATATATGAATTTTATTACATTTGCGCAATATAATACAATACTTATATCATCTTATGGCACATAACCTATCAATACACCCAATTTAATAGAAACTATTCTAACAAAAACGCCCTAACCCTAGCCAATATAAGAACATGCCAACAATAATATCCTATAGCTACTGTAAACATACCAACAAGCCAAAACAACAAACCAAAGAAACCACATGAATACCAAAGAACCAAAACAAGAACTAAAGATGCCTTTGAAAATACCTGAAAAAAAAGAAGTATTAGCAAACGCGTAAACAACATTAACTACTGTAAATATGAAAACAACAGACCAAAGTAACTATATACACTTTCCTGAATACCCAAGAACCGAAACGAGAAACTAATGATGCTCTTGAAAATATATAGAAAAAAAAAGAAGTGTTTGAAATTTTCGAATCTGAAAAGTCATAACCAGCAAAACAACACAACATGCATTTACCCAAACTACAGTGAAATACGTGACTGACTTCAACAAAAGCACCAATGACAAAGCAAGACGGTACAAATACACATCAGTGATTACTCTAATTACGGCGACGGCAATTCCTAAACAATATGAAATCCACACTGACACAGCAAACGACATGACTACCAGCTATGAACGACGCCAACGACATAGAAAAAGCACCAACATGAACGGCAATGACGAAAGTCAAAACACCAAACAACGGAGAAAGAAACACCAACGTCAAAAGAGGCACAAACTGGACGACATCGACAAAAAAAGTACTACCGGTAATGCAAACGAGAAAAAAATAAGCTTTAATAACAGATAAGCTATAATAAAAAAAATACAAAAAAAAGGAAAAAAAATACTTATATGTAAATCTGATTGTGTAACCAGTTAGGGTAAGATAAATCAACTATTATATTGATCATTTTACTATGATATTTTTATCAATAAAATTAATCAAATTACTTTAAGTCTTTTAATTATAAAAAAAAGCGTAAATTTCTTAAGTTTTCTAATTAAATTTTGACTTGCATGTTTAACTATTAAGATAAAGCTTTTTTGCTCGAACTAGAGTTTGGAACCGGTTTTATTTTTCATATTTTAAAACTGGTTTTAATCAATTTTAAAATATATAAGATAAAACCGGTTCCAAACTCTAGCTCGAATCAACGAAGTTTTTAACATTACGCAAGACGAATGCCTAAAACTTACATTTTAGTAGAGAATATTAGAAACATAGTCTTATTTTTAGATACTTTATAAACAACCTGTGAAAGTTTCAAGGTAATTCCATGTCTCAATAATGAGTTGAAACATTTAGAATCATCATTTAATAATAATATAATAGAACATTTTAAACCGTTAGTCATAATAGTCGTATTGTGCAATATATAAATTCTCCTAGTAACCGGTGGTGATTATCACTACGATTATACATAGAATAATATTCATCAAATACTAGCATATATCATTTGTAGCACATAATCTGAACTTATTATTTACAAATATATAAATGTGAATTAAAAAAATAATGTACAGTAGTGCATTACAATAATATTTAAATATAATAAATTTTGTGATCTAGTTAATGCTTTAAGTTCCACTTTATGTGATGATTTACCTAACTAGGCTCATTTATTTCTGTAAATAGCATGGACTACTACTTACAAGCAGTGCCTCTATTTCTACCTGATAGTTCTTCCTTGGTAAAAGCGAGAGTAAGAATCAAAGTAGTTTAAGATTCAATTATCTAAATATTGATTTCTGGCTCTTTGGGATCACATGGACAAATGTCGTTTAGTTTTTCATAATTTCATGCTTTTGGTCATGCGAAATAGGATAAGAATAAAAATTTTGGGCTTCTTACATATCATACTTGGTGGCATAAGTATCCAAATTATCGATAAATTGCCACACGATAGGGGCTTGCTCAGGTAAAAATTGAAAATGGAGAACAGGTTTGGTTTGGAAGTGAGTGTAAATTAATTGGTCGCAGTGACCATACGTGATCGTGTATATTTATCATTGTAACTGATATGTCGTATTCCATCTATCCAGGTTGCTAAAAATCTATCTCCAATATATTGAATATTATCAAATTTACTAAAAGGAATCCAGTCTAATGCATCATCGTATTTTGTGGCTTTAAATTGAAATTCCTTAATACAATTATCGATTTCTTTATTTCTACTTGTCCATCCTTGTATTGTCCCCTGAGTGTCACACGTCTGGCACCAAGCTTTAGAAGTATTATATTGTTTGCAATTTGCACATACTCCATATCGAATTTTTCTTATAGAATAATATTCATCATATACCAGCATATATTCATTGGTAGCTTTGTTCTGAATTAATCCATATACTTTAAGATCCTTTGACTGTACATAATCTATAAACTTATAAAGATATAAAGATGAGTTATAATAAATTAGTACATGGCAGTATATTACATTAATATTTTAAATATTAATCTTACTTATTTTAACATATCTATTAAATTTTGTGATCTAGTTAATGCCTTAAGATCCACTTTATGTGATTATTTACATGATTGTGTATATCATCATTGTAACTGATATGCCATATTCCATCTAACCAGGTGGCTAAAAATCTATCTCCAATATGTTGAATATTATCAAGTTTACTGAAAGGAATCCATTCTAATACATCATCGTATTTTGTGGCTTTAAGTTAAAATTCTTTAATACAATTATCGATTTCTTTATGTCTACTTGTCCATCTTTGTGTTGTCTCCTGAGGGTCACATGTCCGGCACCAAACTTCAGAAGTATTATATTGTTTGCAATTTGCATATACTCCATATCAAATATTTCTTATAGAATAATATTTATCAAATACCAGCATACATTCATTGGTAGCTTTTTCTGAGTTAATCCATATACTTTAAGATCCTTTGACTATATACAATCTATAAACTTATAAAGATATAAAGATAAGATAATAAATTAGTACATAGTAGTATATAACATTAATATTCTAAATATTTATCTTACTTTTTTTAACATTTTTAATAAATTTTGTGATCTTTATGTGATGATTTACGTGATCGTGTATATTAGGGTAGTGTCAGGAATATTCTGTACATAACAAAGAAAAACTTAACATATGAGAGAAATTTTTGAATGCTGATGAATTAATTAAATCATTACCTACTGCATATTTAATGAAACCTATATAAGGTGTATTAGTAATTTTACTAGAATCAAATTTTTTATCAGCGAAATTAAAAAATCAGTCGAAATCATTATATTTGCAATAAACGTTTTGACATATATATTAATTGTGACATACCAGTATTATATGTATATATATATAATCGAAAATTGAAATTGATTTTTATTTGTGTAGCGTAAAAATCTGTAACATGACAAATTACATAGTTACCTTGCATAGATTTGGCCACCACTGCACCACCCTATCGTTAATCGACATCTTCTATTAATCGTATTCAATCACCCAGGTTGCTAAAAATTTATCACCAATATATTGAATATTATCAAGGAATCTATTCTAATACATCATCGTATTTTGTGGCTTTAAGTTGAAATTCTTTAATATAATAATCGATTCTTTATTCACTTATCCATCCTTGTGTTGTCTTCTAAGGGTGGCACCAAGCTTCGGAAGTATTATATCATTTGCAATTTGCATGTATTCCATATCGAATATTTCTTATACTGTATCTCTAAAAAAAAAGTTGAATTAAATAAAAAAAAGTTAAAAAAAATTAAAACAAATAATAAAAAAAAGAACCATTTAAAAAATAAATTATAAAAAAAATGTGTTAAATTAAAAAAAAATTTAAATAAATAATTAAAACCCCCGATAAAAAAAAAACCGATTAAGAATTATAATTTATATAGCTTTAAAAATTATTTNGGGCATGTGCATATATGCAATATGGTGGGAATAAAAGTAAATTCGATTATTCCTTACTATGAGCATATATATCGGGTACCTGATATATATCAAATTAAAAAAAATTTAAATAGTAAACATTAATGAATTTTATATCATAAAGGATAAATTTTTTGAATATATAGAATATCTGCATTGTAAACAATGATTTAGAATTATAATTTATATAGCTTTAAAAATTATTTTTATTACATATACACATCGGGTACCCAATATATGTAAGACTAGCCAAACTATACGATATATATATGGTAGATCACCGATATGTAGTATTTTATATATTTTTTAATTATAGTAATATGGTACCCGATAGGGACCCGATATATTGGATTTTGACCTGTGTATATTACAAGTCATGAGTTTTGGGCCAACGTCGAAAGTCTTCATAAAATTCTTGAACCTGCTAAAATTTGCTATTAAAACTGTTGAATCATCAAATATTAAAGTTGCTAATGTATTTTTAACTTTAATTAAAATGGCTAATATAATTAAAACTATGCCAATTACAGATATGACCCTTGAAAGACTGGAATTTCAAAAAACATGTATTTCATTTTACAACAAAAGATGGGCTGAATTCGATACTGATTTTTATCTATTGGCTTATTTCTTTCACCCCAAATATTGTAGTAAAGGCTTAGTTTCTGAAGCATTTCAAAAAATTTATCAAAGAGCTTTAATTATTTGGAAGTCACTAGACGGAGGAAATAATAGTGCGCAAGAATTGATTGTGCAAATTCATAATTATGATTTTCAGTTACCTCAGTATAATTTTTTTTTTCAAGATCATCTTGAACTTCTGGAAATCTGGTAGTCCGCATATAAACTGCTGCATCATCATCTTCAAAACTTGCTTTATTACTTCTTGCAATTACTCCTCACAATGCAGGGTGTGACTGTGTTTTTTCTGTTTTAAACTGGTTTACTCAAAAACGTCAAAACAGGTATGCATATTTATATATAATTAGAACTATTAGATTTTTATAGCAGCAAAAATAGCATGACAACTGCATATCCAAATGTGATCAAACCCGTATTATTTTTAATTCTATTTAATTGTTTTCATGATAACACTAGTGCTGTTTTTGCTAAAAAAAATTCGAGGGCTCTGACTGTAATATTCTATTTTAATTTTTTAACAATTAATTTTAATTTTATTCAAAGTTGTCTGTAAAAAAGTTTCAAACATAGCTAAATTACATGCATATTATGTTATGAATGCATGCCATGAGCTTAATTATGTTGGACAAAATCTTTCAGAAAGTGACTTCTTGCAAATAATGCAAAATTATACCCATTCACTTACTTCAGGTACTGCTATGTTTGAAGAAAATATCCAGTTATACGATTCTGAAGATGATTTTGATAACTTAATCTTGAAGATGATCTTGAAGATAATCCTATTACAAATAAAGTTGATTCTAATATATTAGAAATTGAAAATAGCATTAATTTGAATCTTGCTTTAAATAATATGGATCAAACTTTAGTTCTAGATGAAGTTATTGATCATGGTGAAGAAGATTTTGATGTTGACACACTTGTTAATCAAGGAATGCAAATGTGAAATACATCAATTAGTAAAAAAAACTAAGATTTTTAGTGGAAGTATTGGTATACAATATACTTAAAAAAGAAAAAAAAAGATTAAAATTTAAAAAAAAAAACAAAAAACAAAAAAAAATACAAAAAAAAAAATAAACTTGAGGAAAATCAATCAAATGAATCATGTGCATATAAAGTACATGGATTGATCAAAAATTGTCAATAACAAATAAGAAAGTAAAATAATCAATTTAGGGGTCAAATATGATCAATTATGTTGAAAATAAATATATAAAAATAAAGCAAATAAAGATTAGTGGCCTTGAATAAAATAATTTATCGAACCAAAAATAAAGAAATATTTACTTACCCTGATCAGTCCTATATTTATTTTTAGAACATAGCGAATATATAATACTGTACAACAAATATAGCTTTGATCAAAAATATCGATCAAAAATATCCCTTGATAAAA
>QKWP01000013.1:321701-421031 GCA_003550325.1 Gigaspora rosea | reverse complement strand
TTTACCCTCCTCTCCCTTTTTCTCCTTTTTCTTTTTTCTCTCTTTTTTTTTCTCTTTCTTTTTTTTTTTTTAATATTTTGAATACTTTCGAAATATTTTGGGATCAGTAGATCTGTAACCTGGATCATATTAAAGCTGCGTTTGACTAATATTTTCAAAATGTTTCGATGATTTTTGAGGATTGTACCACAAGATCAGATTAGATCTTTGTTTATTTTTTTTTGTTTATAATTTGGATCTTCTATCAATTTCATATTGTTTCTTCGTTTTCCTTTTGTTTTTTTTGGTTTCGTTTCATTTATTTTAGTTTTGTTTTGTTTTTTTTTTATTTACATTTTTTTTTATTTTTTAATTTTTTTTACTTATTTTTACACTTTACTACTAGTACTTTGCAAGAAATCTAATAACTTTCCAGCACTTTGCACAAGCCAACTCAGCCTTTCGACACTTTGCAAGAACACACAACACCTTTCTCTAGCAATTTCGAACATTCAAGAATACAAGTTTTCGCAAGTATTTGCAAGTTTTTGCAAGGTTTTGTTTTATTTATTTTTTCATTTCATGTTTTTGTTCTTATTTCTATTAATTTATTTTATTCTGGCACTTTGCGAAAACCTTCGACGATTTCTGAATTGCAAAACACAAACTTGAAATGGAGATTTGGAGCTTTGTTTATTTTTTTATTTAGTTTGCTTACATTTTTGTTTTTTGTTTGTTTTCTTTTTTTTTATTTCAGAACTTTGCAAGGAAACCGCTTAACTTTTCCAGCACTTCAATTCTAACATCTCAGACACTTTGCCGGAAGTCATGAATACGAACGAATATAATCGAATACAAGCAAATATGAGCGAAATATAAGTTTATTTTTTTCGGGTTTGTTTTTTTGTTATTTTTTTGGTTTGTTTTTTGTTTGTTTTTTTACTTATTTTTTTAATTTTATTTATTTTATTTATTCCTTACTTCTTTTGGTACTTTGCAAGAAAACGACCTAACTTTCTGGGACTTTGCAGAAAGTAATGAATATAAGTGAATATAAGCAAATATGAACGAATATAAGGAATATAATATTTATTTTTTTTATTTTTTTGGTTTTGTTTTTTTTTGAATTTATTTTTTTGACATTTTTTTATATTAATTTATAATAAAATATGTAATATTTTAAAATATAATAATAATAAATAAAAAAAATAAAATTTTATATTAAAAAATTGCGAAAACTTGTGAAAACCTGTAAAAACATTTAAAAATTTGCAAAAAGTATGATTATGTGAATATAATAATTACAGTCAAACCTCTATATAATCACACCCTCGGGATACAAAAAGTGGTGATTATATAGAGATGTGACTAATATAGAGGAATTCTATATAATCACTATTATAATAAAATTTTATATAAAAAAAACTTTTAATTATATAGAAGTCTTAATAAATAAAAATTTTTATTTTTTAAATAATCGATTATCTTTTCTATATATAAAAGTTAAAATTATACTAAGCAAATCGAAAAAAATGCAATAAGAAACATTGTTCAGGAGATAAAATTACATATATTCTGAAATTTTCAAATAATTTGAATAACATTTTATTATTTCACTTTTACAATTTACGTTTAGGCGAAAAACATTAAAAAAATTATAATTTTTTAACTTAATCGTAAATTATAAAAGTGTATTAATAAAATTTTAACCAAATTATCTCACAATTTCAGAGTATATGTAATTTTGAATTCCGAACAACTTTAATTAGATATTTTTATCGATTTACTTTAGATAATTTTAACTTTAATATGTAGCTACGATATACAATTATTTTAAAAAAAAATTTAAAAAAATTTTTTTAAAATAATCGTATATCGTAGCTACATATAAAAGTTAAAATTATCTAAAGTAAATCGATATAAATGATCTATGTAAAGTTGTTCGGAATACAAAATTACATATACTCTGAAATTTTGAGATAATTTGGTTAAAATTTTATTAATACACTTTTATAATTTACGATTAAGTTAAAAAAATTATAATTTATTTAATTTTTTTCGTCTAAATGTAAATTGTAAAAGTGTAATAATAAAATGTTATTCAAATTATTTGAAAATTTCAGAATATATGTAATTTTGTCTCCTAAACAATGTTACTTATAGCATTTTTTCGATTTGCTTAGTATAATTTTAACTTTTATGTAGAAAAGATAATTGATTATTAAAAAAAACAAATTTAAAAATTTTTACTTGTTAATAAAAAATAATAATTAATAACTTAAAAAAATATTTATAATAATAAAATAATTAATTCAAAATATTATAATAATAATGTAATTATATAGGGTAGTTTTATATAGATGGTAAATAAAAAATTGTGATAGTGATTATAATGCAAATGTGCTTATATAGAGGTGAAAATTATAGTAAAAAGGTTGGTAAACTTACAAAAGTGATTATATTGGTTTTGTGACTATATAGAGGGTGACTATATGGAGGTTTGACTGTATTAATTGATATCATATTCGATATATATCGATTAACTGGATATATATCGATTACTATCACTATCGATAGTAATTGACAGGAGTGATGAGTGCGTGCATCTATATGCCCACCGCCAAATTTGGGTTTGTATGACGATCAACGTCTAATTAGGTGATGATGTTCATTCATTATCTATATTATTTTTTATTGCGATATATCAAATTGCGTATAATAATTTCCGATCGATAAGGCCATGCAAAGTTGATTTTTCGTTTTGCATTGCATGGATTTCAAAATTCAGGACGGACGGGCGGATTTTTTTTTTTTTTTAGTTTTAATTTAATAAATAATCTTCACATTTAAGGTTATACAAGGCTAATTTTTTATTTTGTACAACAAGGAATCAAAAAATTGGGCCGGCAGTCATATTTTTCCTGTCAGTCCTATCGGACGATTACTGGAAATTAAGGTCTCCATCAGGTGACACCGGATGAAAATAATTATTGGAATAAATTTTTTGCCATACTTAGAATTCATTCAATTATTAACGTTGTGAGAAAAAATAGATATCAAAAATCGAACAATTGGCACAATTGGGATCTAAAAAAAAAAATTGAAAAAATTGAAAAAAATGGGACGGCGAGTAATGCAAAACGAAAAATCAACTTTGCACGGCCTAATGTCGATCTAAAGTTGTACACCTATAATGTCGAAATGATTGCTAATTTAGAGATACAAGAAATTTAATTGGACCTCTTACATTTATAAATATGGAGACATATATTACCCTGCATTATAAATGTGACATATAGTGTACTAGCAAACATTTTTTTATTGATTATTATTATACGTCAAACCACAATTTTTATCGATTGTAAATTAGTATAATTTGCAATGAGAACCTAAATAAGCTTGAGTAAAAAAACATAATATACGTACAGTCAGACCTCCATAAGTGCACGTCGTCAGGACCAGCACTGAGGCGTGCATTTAGGGGGTTGCAATTAGGGAATAGCTAATAATATCATTGTAAAAAGTATGATCACGTGTGCATGTAGCCGCTTATTATATACATGCACATACGTACACAAGTTTTAATATTATTTTACAATAGAAAATTTGGACATATTGAATTTTTATATTCAAAGCTACCTGAAATTGCCTAATTTCTATATAAACGCTTGAGATCAAGCATTCTACAAATTTTATTAGAAATGATTCTTGCAATTCCAATATTTAGTACAGATGTTATTCTGCCAACGAAGCATAAATAGGGTGACAAAGGCGATGATATGTAATACTATTAGTATAATTTATTAACAATTACAATAATACATTAATATTGCTACAGTATATAATAATCATACTTTTTTTACATCTAAAATCAATAATTTTGATTGGTTATTGATCACGTGAGTGCATTTACGGAGGGACTTTATATATAATAGGCCAATAAAATAGCATGCACATGCAGAATAAAGAACGTGCATTTACTTATAAGTCCCATAGTGGGCCCACGCTTCTATCATGCATTTAAGGAGGGGTAGCATTTAGGGGGTAGCATTTAGGGGGGTCTGACTATAGTTAGAAAATTAACAATAAATTAATAAATTATAATAAAGATAGTAAATTTGATAGCAATTCTTACTTGTTACAAATTTAAAATAGTCATCGTCACAACTGATCATCTTGTATCAAAGTTTGCCAATATTTAGATTTCAGTTTTTGGATAAGACAAATCAAAAATGACAAAGTGCAATTGAAATTTTTTGTTCTCATTTTAAGATGTATATCTACCTGAATTCAGCAACATCAATGATATAGTTGCTACGCTAATGTCAAATATTCATGAACACATACCTTTGAAATGTTAATTCATATACACACTCACGATTGCCAAGCCAACGATATAAATATTCTCAGTCTGTAATTTGAAAATAGCGACGATTAAAAAAGTATACATCCACATGACAAAATGATTGGTGAAAATGTACAGGATACTCGTGACGAACAACAATTTTAATAATAATAAAAAAAAAATAAAATAAAATAAATAAATATAATTTAAATAATAATAATATAAATAAATAAATAAATATATATACGAGATTTGTATGTTATCTTTTCTTTACTTTCTTTACTCAGTTAGTCTCAAATTACTGATAAGTTTTTACATATATTACGTAAATCACTATAATTTAAATTTTGGAATAGTTTCCCCAAAAGAATAATAAGACTTTGCTAAAATTAGCATTGACTTCAGCAATCGGGACCATAACTCTTTAAGAAAAGATCTTTTGGAAACTAACGTATAACATTTAACCAATCAGAATTTATAATGATATATTTGTATGAACGCCATCGTTTTATATTATTAGGGTTAGAAAGGAAAATATTCAAAAAAATAAAAAGAATTTTATAATTAATTCGCTTTCGGAAACCTATATTGTTATTCCCACATTCATGTGACATAAGATGAATATTTACTATAAAAGGATTCTATACTTATCTTCTTAATGATTATAAGCCACGTATTATTTCAAAACCTGTATGGTATCATTCAAAATTGACTACCAGTATAGTCCTTAACTCTGTGCTGGAAGCATAGGCCAATATGCTAGTTTTAGAGTACAAAAATGAATTTGTTATATACAGTTCACGTATGTATGTGTAACTTAATCAATGCTTATTATGAAAATTAGGGTAGCTGTGCGACGCAGTCGCGCTAAAACCAGGAACGTACTAAGTATGATACTACAGATCGTTTTTGAAAATTAATACATTTTTATTTTAATTATTGCAGTTGATGCTGACCTGAGACCATTATAAAATAAGTATGATCATATGAAATTCTAGTTTGGCAGAAATAATGATTTTTTTTATTAATTCATTTTAAGAAAGTCTCAAAAATGTAGTAATAATCTATGACAAATCATTACGATAATGTAATCATAGAATATTCGCACGCAACAATTAAGTATTAACAAACTGGCATATATTCCCAATCATGTAGACGATCAAAAATGTTACAGATTTCTAGATCGTAGTAACTACTATTAAATGTTATATCGTAATGCGCAGGTAACCAATTAAATCATTTAAACGGATGAACTATAAATTTAGATGGCACAATTTTCAAATTTTATAATCAATAATGCCATGTTTGTATCATATTGCATAATCGACTTATGATGTTACAGTATATGTAAAAAATGTTGACTCCTTCCAAAAATGAATAAATGAAAACCATTACTTCTACTAAAAAAGGATTCTGCGAAAATCAGCATAGGCCACGCACAAAAACATTAATTAAACTATCCCTCACTGATCGTACTGGTAAATTGTAATTGTGAATAAATGAAAATCATTATTCCAACAAAAAGGATTTTCAAAAATCAATGTAGTGCATCAAAAAAGTTGAACCCTCTCACATTTCATGTAATTGTACTGGTATTATGAATCATTTTTTAATAAAAGTTGGCTAAAATTTAAACCCAATTTTACTTTAAATGGCAAGCCATTGATCGTAATAATGAAGTATTGGATGGCATGTCACTATGTCCAATTGAGGTTCAATTTTTTTTGAACATATGTCCATTTTCAATTTGACATATATACATATGTCCAAAAAAAAATTTAACCAAATTGGACATAGTGACATGCCATCCTAGATTACAAATGACAGATTATTATTTATTATAGAAGTTAATACATGATCTACATGCGCATAAGCCACCGCATCTTGATATATAAATATATACACCACCTAACTAAATTTCACTTCGCTTTAACCTCCCTCTAAAATTAGAAATTTTATGTTATATAAAACAGATAATGATCATGAGAAAAAATGTACACCAATCAGCTTTAAGATTTTGCCTTCGATTTAGATGCCAGTAAAACCATACACTTACGTTCCTGGTACTAAATTTAGTGTGGTATAAAACTTGCGTACTAAATTTTTTTTAAATATTTATTTATATACACAATGATCAAAGCACATAAAATGTTTTTGATAACTGGATATTTAATTTATCATTTCATATATTTTACTTTATAAATTATTTTATTCTAAAGCATGAATGATATGAATATTTAATTTGGTATGCCAAATTTTTTTTTAATATTTTATTTTATATGCCTTTTGGATTAATGATCAAGCGCATAAATGGTTTTGATATTTAACTTATTAACTAATATATTTTACTTTATAAATTATTTTAATTTAAAGCATAAATGATATGAATAATATTTTCTAACACATTCTTACGGCAAAAGAAATTATAGCAAATACATGGTTTTTTTTTTATAAGGCAAGTATTATAAGTTATTTATTTATTTATTGCTAGTAATGAAGCTTTAATTAATAAATTCTAACGTGTCTGTTTTTTAATGTTGTAATGAGTTCCTTTTACACCAGGAATCGGAATAGCGAACTCGTCATACAAGGAAGCATTAGATTTTCTTTTCATTCCCACTTCGACAATTAATTCCAGATCAGAATTAGCTAATTGATTTCTGTCCTCTTGACTATGCCGATCCCATACTTTTTTAATCGCCTCAATCTATTCGTTAAAGGTAACGTCATGAATCTTTTCTGGTTCTTTTTCCACTTTATCAGAAGTACTTGTGGAGTGGCGCCAAATAATATTTTTGGTATACAGCAAAAATATGTTTGCATGCCATTCCACGAAATTTAAACTCTGCACACGTGCATTCAAAGTGTGCAGGCTTTGTTTTATTATTTTGTTGCACATCATTCTTTATACTAACCTCATAATGCCCGTCTTTTGATGATTTTACAGAGTAGTGTCGGTTACCAGGGAACTTGAAAACATCTAAGTTTAAACCAGCAAGTTCACATTGCCTTTGTTCCTTTTGTCTGGGCTTCATTCTCCCAATCATTAGTCGAATGGCATCACACTCAAACTCGGTATCTTTCAATGAATTTCTTAAAGTCCATATTAAAGTATCAATACGATGGTTTTGTTTAGCTCCAAGGTAAGTGTACTTTAATTTTTTGTGCCAGGCTTCAATGAAATTAGTCGTATTCATTTCTTGATGCTTATACTGTTGGTATACATCAATTTATTTTTTGCAATTAGATCGATATTCCCTCCTAACATATTCAACCCACTTGGTTTCATTAAATTTCAACCATTATTTTAAATATTCATCAAATTTGCTTTGCGCCTGGTTAATAACACAAATTTGCATTATGTTACTAAGCTCATCCAGAGCTGCTTTTTGGGCAACTTGCTTTTCTGACCGTTTAAATATATTGCCGCTATTTTCATTTTGTTCTTGAGCCTTGAAATATTTACAATCACCATTATTTTATTTTTATTTTTTTGCCAAGCATGTTTAACATGCCATTGGCATAATAGGTTTGTAGCTTCGGGATATACTGCATTAGTTGCACCTTGTTGCACATCATCACAATCAGTAAGGAAGGTCCATTTTTTGTTTTGCATTTCATAGCCTCAAGCCAATAAATTAACATTTCTTTTGATTTCTTTTCTGATATTAAATGAGCTACAGGTACACCTTGACTACCATCATTATCTCGGATAAGCAAGATAAAAAGATTCGTTTTATGTGAAGTTGTCCCATGAGTGCTGTCAATGCAAACTGTTTGTGCACTCTTTGACTCTAACATTTTCCTTTGAAACTCTGTTTGGAAACAATACATGAAACCTAAAGATGAACCCCAGTTTGGATTATCACACGTGTAAGATTTATCCTCTTTAGATAAGATAATCCATTCTTTGACCGATGTATTCTCATTATAACCTTCTTTTTGATTTCCTAGAAAGATTACTCCCTTCATCTCCTCACTGACTATATTATATATATCAATATAAGAAACATATAAGTCTCTTTTCTATATTACAGGTAAAGATTCTAAAGCTTCCGAATCATAAATTTGGTTAATACGTTGGTGGAACATCGAAACAATTTGCGAAGGTTTCATTCCATCTTTGGCTCATCTGCAAATCCATTCTCTCATCTGCTGAGATATATTAAAATAACATAAATCTTCAGTACTACCCGGATTATGCCCATTATGCAACATATAATGAATAATGTGAACACCATTATCCTTTTCATCATGTCAATTTAATACACGTATATAAGATTTACAGCCCACTTTTTTTGATAGCTTCTGGACTGAATGGGGATGGCTGCGATTAGATAAGGGTTGGACAGCTCGTTTCATTGTTCCAGCTGTTGATTTAGGCTTTCCATAACAATAACAGAGATATCTTTTATTTATTTGATACTCTGAAGTTACACAATTATCCCTATAAATATAATGAGCTCCTGCGGCATTTGGAAGAACGTTTTTTATCCAGTCTTGATATGTTTCCAACCCAAGGTGAGTATAAATTTTAATATATTTATTCATATCCATATTTTGATATTCTGATTCAAGCTCAGGCTCATCATACAATTCTGTTTCAGATTTTTGGGATTCAGCTTCATATTCATGAAAATCAGCTGAAGATTCGGATTCAGGGTCAAGCCTTTTTTGCTGTTTAGATTCAATGTTATTAGGTATTTGGAAGGACGATTGTTTGGCACGTTCAACAACACTATTTATTATGTTAGTCAAAGCGAGGCTTTCAAATTCACTTTGGTTATCTATGTCTACTCTCGATTTGGAATTATTGGAATTAGACGAAGTATACAAATTTTTATTGGATTTGTTGGACATTTTTTTTTTTAAGAATAAAATAATTAGCTATTTTTTGATTTTAGATTTTAAAAACAATATGGACAGTTTTGTTTCTAATAATTTGAGAATCTAGCTCAAAAATACTTGTATGATTTATTATTTAACGAAGGTAAAATATTTCCTTTATATATACAATTTTTCTTTACAAAGTACAAATATCTAATTTCTAATCTAATTTCTTTCAACATAAAAGACTTCAAGCAGCTATCACGACAAGTTTTGAATCTATTCCCATCTGACATTATCTAACACTATAGTTCTCCTTTTTTTTTTACTTCGTTAGATAGATTTTATGACAATTTACTTTGACAGGGTTTTATTGTGTTACATGTTAAAATACTAACATCTAACTACTAACATTTAACTACTTAGCTAAAGCATTTTTCCTACAGACATGAAATTTTTGGGCCATCATTGTATTAAATTTCTTATTCTCTAACACTTACTGTGCCTTTCCTTTCTTTCAAACAAGATAACATGTAAGGTTACTGATAATTATTTTTTTTTAGTAGGGTTTCATTATGACTTTCTTCTCCTTTTTGTTTGGAATATCATAACATTCTCTTCCCTGTTCTTGTGTCAAAACAGAACTGTTATTATTAATAATTAACAACTGTTAGATTACTTATCATAAATATTTACTATTTGTTAATGTGCAGAAAATTGGAATTGTCAAAAAAATTGCATCGAAATTTACGCGTATGTTTTGCATATAAGTTATCTGCAGCTATTAATATGCTCACGATTAGGGATGGGTTTCATGCGTGCGCATGATTCCTTAATCATGCGCATGAATGCACATTAATGTGCATGTTTCCGAATCATGCGCATTTTATTCCATCAAAATTTTATATAGAAAAATTAATTTTAAAATAAATATAATTAACATAATAAGCTATCTATATACTTCAATTCTAAGTCTATTCACTTTAACATTTTTGATTGGTCATATTCGAAAAATGTGACCTAAATGTAGAAATACTAACAGAAATACGTAAGATGATTATGACTATTATCATGGTTGAGTAATTATTATAATATTCAAGTAATTATTATACCATTTTTTAATTTAATAAGTGCAAGTGCAAGAACAAGTGCAAGAACACGACAAATGCTCCGCTATAGATAAAACATATAATTAATAAAAAAATAGTGAAGATATTAGTGAATATCAAAAAAAAATTACATTCTTCCAAATATTTAGATGATTGATTTCTAGGATTTTTGGTCAGTATTCTTTGCCGCCCAGATTATCTGATAATCAACTAATTTTCTTAGTGACTTGTAGTTATATGTCGATCTACCAACCAATAAAATCATGGTTATGTTTAAAAGGTGATCCAGTGTGCTAAAACTAATATAGCAATACAAGGTTTTCTCTTTGCAACACTTATTTTAAAAATTGGCATTCATAAACTTTTTATAGTTAGCTTATACTAATTCAAACTAACCCACTATATATTGCAATTACTGGTATAGTGAACAAATTTTGTAATAGAATTTTTTATAAAAACTCATGATAAAAATCACAATAATTCTAATAAAAACCAGCTCAATCATGTACTGTGATACTGAAATAGAGTGTAAATTCTGTGGCAGAATTTATAATAACATAATTTTAATGCAAACCAACTCAATCTTAACCATAAGTTATATTGTAGTTAATAGAATAGTATGTTCAGTAACAGGGTATCATGCGCATTTTTATTATAAAATGCGCGTTTTTCCCATCTCTACTCCCAATATAACTAATATATTAATTTTTTTTATTAAATAAGGCCCGTCACTTGTAAGTTCAACATATTATATTGTTTTAGTTATCTGTATACTAATATAAGTTGTTAGTTATATTATAATTCATGATACTTTATATGTATTACCAGTAACACAGAAATTTAATAGGTCGATTGTATTTGAGGGTTATTAATTGTGGCATTGAGTATAATTATCTTGCTATATTTACTATCATGGTATGATATTGTATCTGAAAGTCTTTACTACGTTTTGTTAAAGAATCTTAATGATGTAAATTATTTCGAGATATCCGGGATTATAAAGTTAAACATTCATATTGAATAAATGATAATTTGTTAAACCTACTTTAAAATGAGAATAGTATTTTATTATTATTTTTTATTAAAAATTTACAATTCTTCACGCGTTTGATACAATTAAGATTAGTAGCATAGTGTATATTTGCTAATTTTTTTAAACTCAATAAAATAATCCCAATTTTTGAATAATCTGATAGATTTTAAAATGCGATTTGGCATATATAGGATTCTTAGCATCTTGACGCTTAAAATGATTTATAAAATATGAAGTCTGGATGAATTCTATAAACATCATGATCCGAATAACTTTATGTGAGTGATAGTAGATAAAAAGTAGAATACTAAATTGTTCGATAATTAATTAAAAAATTAAATCATTTTTTTTTTTTAAACCTGGCGACTTGATCGTCATCAGAACACTGCATAGCGTCACTTTTATTAGATCATTAGTTTTACTAGGGCCTTCCTTAAATATCAGGTCCCCTACAGACTTCACATATATCATTACTTATAACTAGTAATTCTAATCTATTGTACCTAGCCGGAATTAACCAGCTGACCCATAACTACTGGGGGATTTAACCGTTAAGTATTTGTCCATCGGAACTTTGCCGAAGAGTAATTGCTGTTCGTCTATCGGAAGTTCGCCGAAAGTGATTGTCACTGTTCGTCCACCAGAAATTCGCCGGAGGTATTTAATTTTCCGACCGGATTTCCACCAGGGGTATTCAAGTTTATCAACCGGATTTTCACCGGGATTGTCCTTATAAAGCACGCATAAATGGAAAGTAGTTAGATTTTCCAAATGCGGTCCTAGCATCCTAGTTCAGCCCATCCGTCTCATGATCGAGTATAGTTTTTCTTTGTCCGCTAGTAGGGGTTGAACCAGCGACCTTACATTTGGAGACCTGGGAGCATAACCACTACGCTATCGACCCGCAGGCCATTAAATCATTTGAAAATTTAAGACAACTAAAATTTGAATTTTTATATATTTTATTAGAACTTTATGAATATACTTGTCACCCAAATTATTATAGTTTGGGATTGTCCACGCCCAAATCCCAAACTCTGGACCTCAAAAACTTTATTAATAATCTTTATTTAAACAAATAATATATGTTCTTATAGCTATATATAAAATATTTGCAAAATATTAAGGTAATTTTTTTAATTAGTTTTTTTTACAAAAAACCATTTATATTATCTGAGTTTGTGATTTGTTCAGGTTTTTCCGGCAAGTATAATTATGAAATGCGATTTGAATAATAAAAGTTGCGTTCACTATAAATTATAGTAACTTATAATAAAGTACATTGTGTTTTAATTTCGATATAATAAAGCCATAGAGGAAGACTGTCAACTCTTTTCGATAAATCATGTAGGTTTGATATGTACATATAAATTTGGTTTTATTACATTGATCTTATTGGTCCATAATGTGCAACGCTAAATATTCATATCGTTCATGCTTTAGAATAAAATAATTTATAAAGTAAAATATATGAAATAATAAATTAAATATCCAGTTATCAAAAACATTTTATGTGCTTTGATTATTGTGTATATAAATAAATATTTAAAAAAAATTTAGTACGCAAGTTTTATACTACACTAAATTTAGTTTGTCAAGAGAAAAATTATATATCGCGATAAAAATTAATATAGATAATGAATAAACATCATCACCTAATTAGGCGTTGATCATTGTACAAACCCAAATTTGGTGGTGGGCACATAGATGCACGCTTGATTCGTCTCACTGAGACAAATCAAATGGTGCTAAATTCATTTATTTCCTATCAGTAGAATATGAAATATCAATATTTAAACGAATTTTTACTTAAAAAAAAAACAGACCCATAAAAAATTTTTTTTTGTATAAATAAATCCATCTTAGCACATTAAGAAATTTTGTTTGCAGTAACAAATTCTACCTAAGAACAAAACTTTTATATAGTCTATGCCATTTTTCTTTATTTATTTTTACTTCAAAGAAATAAAGGCATATAAGTCATATATTATGTATTATGGCGAAATAGGACTAGAAATTTACTTCACGCAAAACATAAACTTATTAGATAGGATCAACTAAAAATAATTTTTAAAAACTTCTATATGTATAACAATCCATAGCAACTACGCATTTCCCTTAATTCTGGTATGTATGTACGTTGGTCCAATTACAAAGACAGGTTCGTAATGTTTGTGTCATGTTAATAAAATGTATCCATGACGCAAAAACTCTTTAACATGAAAACAAGTTTATTTTCACATGTAGACATTGAACATCCCTGAACATTTAAATAAATAAAAAACCATATGTTACTTTATTATTATAACTTGTTTTTGTCATGTTTACAATATTTTGCCATGTTTACTGTATCACATTATTGCCTTTATCACGTTACATCAAATAAAATATGCAAGTCGCTAATACTAACAGGCAAGTTAATATTCGTGCCGCACTTAATAAACTAAATGAACAAACTACTAGTTCTAAAGGTCCAAGCTTAACAGTGTTGCAAAAAGCTTTGGGATCCCAGAAACTACACTTAGACGGGCCAAAAAAAATGGGGGTCCTCTTGATCGCCCAGGACAATCAACCGTTCTTACAAAACATGAAGAGGATCAACTTGCCGACTATTGGCTTAATATGCAAAGGCTCGGGTTTGGTCTAACAAAGGAGCAGGTTAACTATTGTATAATTGAAACTATGCGATTAAATAACCGAAATCATCCATTTGAAGACACAGGACCAAGTTATGATTGGTGGAAGCGTTTCATGAGGGATCATCCTGAGTTTTCAATTCATACTCCCCAAGAATTATCAGAGCACATGCACAGTAAGCAAATGCAGTAATTGTTAAGGATCATTTTGAAAAGCTTATGCAGATTTTTCATGAGAATTTACTTACCGCTGTGCAGATTTGGAATATGGACGAAACTGGTTTCGTCGTTGTTCCAAAATCTGAAAAAGTGATTGAAAAAAAGGTACACACCAATTTCATAAAGTTTCGCATAGGAATTCTCATGAACATATTTCATTAGCACCAACAATTTCTGCCGCTGGATTATATATTCCACCCTTAATAATCTATAAAGGTGTTCGCGCAATTCCTGGCTTGTTAGAAGGTGCACCGTCTGGAACCGTAATGGGTTTTACAGATACTGGGTATATGCGCGAAGACCTTTTTTAAATGTACCTTAACCACTTTGTCAATTCAATTCTACCTGCTCGCCCTGTTTTGTTAATCCTCGATGGCCATAAAAGCCATATTAATTATACAAGTGTTGATTTTTGCTGAGAAAATAGTATCCTTCTTTATGCGCTACCACCACATACAACACACATTTTGCAACTATCCGAGCTTCCTTTTGCAAAATTAAAAAATCTATATAGCAAAGAGTGCGATAAATATTGTATTAATAATAATGGCATGACAGTAACAATGCATAATTTCGCAAAAGTTATTGGTCCTGCTTTTCTTAAAACCTACACACCGCTTGCTATTTGCAACGCCTATAAAGCAACAGGAATATGGCCATTTAATCCCAATGCTATTAGCCCCGACCGTTTAGACGCTTCTCTAAAAACTGAAAAATTTATTGACTTATCTTCATGTAGCAACTCTTCCGCCCAATCCATGAACCAAGCCAACCTTTCGCTCAACTTGTTGAACCAAGTTCTGCAACTCAACCAAACCATTTTCATCCTACAAGGTTGAATATTAATTTAGTAACTGAAGAAAATAAAATGCTTGAGGAGGAAAATAAATTATTAAAAGCTCAGCTTGCACTAGTAACAGAAGAACTTGATGTCTACAAAAATCCTGGCACATCTACTTTGCGTTCAATTTTGAAGTACCAGTTCGAAATTTACAAGACAATAGCTCTCAAGTAACTTCTGAAAGCCAAAATGATCTTGAAAAGCAGTTAAATTCTCTATTAGTTCCTCCTAAAAAAAAAGAGAAAAACGCTCCCTTTTGCTTGACTTCTTACAAATGAGAAAAGCTGGCAGCAAATAAACGAAGCGAATGAGGAAACAGAATGAAAGATCGCAGAAACAATCTGAAAAAAAAGTTAGCAGCTCAAAAAGAGCCACACGAGAGCTTGATAAAGCACAAAAAAAAGAAGAACGTGCTAGAAAAAGTCTAGAAAAGTCAACTAGAAAAAAAAAATAAGAAAATATTTTTTTTCTAAATTCACCACAATACCTCCAAACCTTAAATTTTTTGATTTTGGTACCATGTACAAAGTGATGATCTTGTATCACTATTACAAATCATGCCTTCTTATTTTGTACTACATTTATATTCTATATATGTTATATTATTAGCGGTTTGAATTTCAAAGTTTTATATTGGAAAAATAAAAATTTTTCCTTGTAGTATGCTTAACTTCGCAAAAATACCCCTACCTCCCTTATGTTTTTTTTAGAATGCAGTGAATATATAATACGGTTCAATGAATATAGCTTTAATCAAAAATATCAATCAAAAATATCCCTTGATAAAATAAGTGATATACAAATTATAAATTAATTTAATCGATATTGCATTTACATGCCTAAAATTTTACATCGACGTCAAATTAAGGGTAGAGGGTATGTAGATCATTTTTATTAATAAACGAGTGAACAAAAATATTTTTACTGCGAATTTAAAAGTTGCTTACATATAAAAGTTAATTTTTTACTATATAAATTGTATTTATGTACTAAGTAAAAATTGTTCGTAATAAAAAATTACACATACCATAAAAATTTTATTAATTTTGAATGAAATTTGATAAAGTTTTTATAGTATCAACTTTTGCGGGAGCGGGGTCTATTCTGCGGGGGTGATCAAAAATTGGCCAATCAAATCACGTGTAAACAATAAGTAAAATAGGGTCGCGAAGATAAAAACAACTATATCTTATGTTCTACTGGGCCAATTTTAATGATCTGACTACCGTTAGAATCAGAAAAACCTCCTCTACAATTTTATTTAAAAATTTAATATGGTTACTTAATAAAAATTTTCTTTATTATTAAATATAAAATTTTTAGTAACTAGTTTATTAATAAAAATGATCTACATACCCTCTACCCTTAAACAAATAAATAATTGTTTAAAGACACTTATGAATGAATACTCAACTAGCACGAATAAGGCTATTATTACTAAAGTTCTGGATAAAGAAATTGACGAACTATTGGAATTACTACAGGCAATAGAACTAGATCAGAATAATCTATCGAACCAAAAATGAAATATTTACTTACTCTGATCAGTCCTATGTTTTTTTTAAAATGCAGCGAATATATAATACTGTTCAATAAATATAGCTTTGATCAAAAATATCGATCAAAAATATTCCTTAATAAAATAAGTGATGTACAAATTATAAATTAATTTAATTGATATTGTATTTATATGCCTAAAATTTCACATCAACGTCAAATTAAACAAATAAATAATTGTTTAAAGATGCTTATAAATGAATACTCAACTAGCATGAATAAGGCTATTACTAGGGTTCAAACATCCAATCCGGTTAACCATCCAACTGATCAACCAAAACGAAAAAATGTCAACCGGATCGCAAATTTGACAAACTGGTTTAAATATGCCAACCGGATTAATATAACACAAACGGGTCACCCGTTGAAAAACAGGTAATCCGATTTCTTTTATTATATCAATCTGCAATGATATTTTTCATTACGGCGCGCTTGTCAAATTTAACTAATTTTTTGTCCTCAAATTTAAGTTTTGGGGACAAAATTATTTTTACAAATGCACCGTAATATATAGGTAATTGGGTATCCGGGTCACCCGATTAGCATTATCTGATTACAATCAGGTGCCCCATTTTTAATCGGATAATCGGTTTTAGTTTCGGATAACCGGTTCCAATCGGTTTTCATCCAACGGGTCATGGTTGGAGATTTTCAATCCGGTTTGGAACTCTAGCTATTACTAAAGTTCTGGATAAAGAAATTGACGAACTATTGGAATTAATACAGGCAATAGAACTGGATCAGAATAATCTATTGAACCAAATATAAAGAAATATTTACTTATCCTGATCAGTCCTATGTTTTTTTTAGAAGGCAACGAATATATAATACTGTACAATGAATAAAAAATTATAAATTAATTTATTATTAATCGATATTGCGTTTATATGCCTAAAATTTCACATCGACATCAAATTAAACAAATAAATAATCATTTGAAGACACTTATGAATGAATACTAAACTAGCACAAATAAGCCTATTACTAAAGTTCTAAATAAAGAAATTGACGAACTATTGGAATTAATACAGACAATAGAACTGGATCAGAATAATCTATCAAACCAAAAATAAAGAAATATTTACTTACTCTGATCAGTCCTATGTTTTTATTTAGAATGCAGTGAATATATAATACTGTACAACGAATATAGCTTTGATCAAAAATATCGATCAAAAATATCCTTTAATAAAATAAGTGATATATAAATTATAAATCATTTTATTATTAATCAATATTGTGTTTATATGCCTAAAATTTCACATCGACGTCAAATTAAACAANATATAAATTATAAATCATTTTATTATTAATCAATATTGTGTTTATATGCCTAAAATTTCACATCGACGTCAAATTAAACAAATAAATAATCATTTAAAGATGCTTATGAATGAATACTCAACTAGCATGAATAAAGCTATTCTAAAGTTCTGGATAATGAAATTGATGAACTATTGGAATTAATACAGGTAATAGAACTGGATCAGTATCTTATATACACGAAAGAACAATTAAATTTAACGATTTTTTTCAAGTTCTTTTGTTTATAATATATTGCTTAAAAGTTCTCTTTGGAGTTATATTAATATATAAGATAACTTAATATTTGTTAAGCTACATAAAAAAATCTAAGCGAAAGTTTACTAAGTTATAAAAAAATAATTTAAGCGAAAGTTTAATAAGTTATATAAAGAATAAGTTTAAGCAAAGTAATGTAAAAAATAATTCTGCGAAGGTTTAATTAGTTATATTTGAATAAAGGTTAATAAGTAATTTGAGCAAAAGCTTAGTAAGTAATTAGAGTAAAGGTTTATTAAGTTATATAGAAAAATAACTTAAGTAAAGGTTTAATAAATAATTTGAGCAAAGGTTTAACAAGATATATAAAAAATAATTTAAGCGAAGGTTTAATAAGTAATTTGAGCAAATGTTCAATAAGTATTTGAGCGAAGGTTCAGTAAGTAATTTGAGCCAATGCTCAGTAAGTTACATAAAAAAATAATTTCAGCAAAGGTTTAATAAGTAATTTGAAAGGCTCAGTAAGTAATTTTTGAGCGAAGGTTCAAAAGTAATTTGAGCGAAGTTTTATTATTTACTCTGTATTTTGTCATTTTCTAATTTCAAAATTTTGATGCAAAATTAAAATTTTTTAAACACTTATTTTTTCCAAAATATGATTTTTTTTTTTAATCTTAATAATAAAGACAATAATTATATTAATAATTTTGATAGTTCAATTAATTTTGACAGTTAAATTAATTTTGATGGTTGAATTAATTTTAAATGTTAAATTAATTTCGACAGTTGAATAATTTCAATAATTAAATTAATTTTAATAATTAAATTAATTTCAACATTAAACTAATTTCAACTACCAAAAATAAATTCGGTTTCAACAGTTGAAATATTGTAAACCTGAATTTTAATTTCACCCATCTATAACCTAACCTTAACTCTAATCTAACTAATAGCAAAACAAAGCTATC
Organism: Gigaspora rosea; assembly: GCA_003550325.1. NCBI lineage: Eukaryota > Fungi > Glomeromycota > Glomeromycetes > Diversisporales > Gigasporaceae > Gigaspora > Gigaspora rosea. The sequence goes on along the minus strand of QKWP01000013.1, from coordinate 401,996 downwards.
TGCTACACATTCTTATATGCCACTTCGTTAGAGTAGTGACATATATTACATAATATAATTTTACTATACCCCCTACTTCCCTCCCCCTACATAAGAGAAATTTGATTGGCTATTATGAACTTCTATATTTAATATAAGATTTAAGAGACCTCACCTCCCCCTAAAATATTATGTAATATCTATCACTACCCTTATATACAGTATAGTTTGTGTTGCTTCGCTTATGCTCAGCAACACAGAAAAAGCTCACTTTGCTCATACTGTAGTTGCTTCGCTTCAGCTGTCACCTCCGCTTCGCTTCCTCTTTTAAATGTTCGATACTAACCTAACTTATCCTAACTCTAAACAACTTAACAAAATTTCGTGACAAAAATATGGGAAGTAGAAAACAAAAATCACCAGAAAAAGAAAGTGCATTACTTGAACATTTTTAAACTAGGAAAACAACTATGCACAGTTAATATACCTACCTGAAACTGGAAATAATATCAACTAAGCAAAAGTAAAAAACAGAAATTACCAGAAAAAGAAATGTGTATTATTTGAACATTTTCAAACTAGGAAAACAAAAGCAAGTACAGTTAATATACCTACTCAAAACTGGAAGTAAACTCTAGACAAAGTGAACAACCCGTGAAAAAAGAAATAGGCAGACAAATAAAAACTATTAGAGAAAAAAATAAGTATTACTTGAATATGATCACAACCAAAAAAGCAAAGATAACAAGTACAATTAATACCCACTAAAACAGAAATCCTAGCCATAGACAAAACAGACAAATGAAGTTACTTGGAAGAAATTAGTGTTAGAAAGTGTGCAAATAAAAATCACTAAAAAATGAAATAAATGCATTTTTGAATGTGTTTCACTACTGAAAAACAAAAAACAACAAATATAATTAATGTACCTACTGAAAAAGAAAGCCTAGCCATAGTCAAAGCAACAAATAAACCATTTGGAAAGAATGATCATTAGAAAGGTGAGCAAACAAAAAATGCTAAAAAAAGAAATAGACATGTTATTTGAATGTGTTTTACAACCAGTTAACCAAAAACAACACCAAGTACAATATTCTAACTCGAAATTAAAAACCTAACTCTAGACAAATCTGCAGGAAGAATAGAGTGTACAAACAAAAATTACTAGAAAAAAAGAAATAGAGGTATTGTTTGAATGCATTTTACACTATGCAAACAAAACAACAAGCAAGTTAATAGTACCCACCCAAAATCGGAAGCCTAATTCCAGACAAAGCGGACAAATGAAAAACTACCTAGAAAGAAGAAATGAGCATCATGTTAATCGAACCGTTTTGTAGCCAAAAAACACAAAAAAAGCACAACACAATAGTACATACCCAAGCCAAAACTAAAACATAGGCTTGAAAACATGTACCATCATGAATCCTATAATACATCTGAAAAAAAAAAAAAAAATAGGTTTATCGTAGAAAAAAAATATTGATTATCAATGATGATCACTAATTATTATATACCTATGACAGTCCCATGATCTATCAGAATACACAATCTACATGATCAAGTGTAATGCCAGACAAAGAGGTGCACTATGGTGCACAGTTCACTAAAATATAAATTTCAATAAAAAAATAATTTAAAAATAAAAATTGATATAAAAATAAAAAAATAATTAAAAATACAAAAATAATTTAAAAATAAAAAATAATTTAAAAATAAAAAAATAATTTAAAAATAAAAAAATAATTTAAAAATAAAAAATAATTTAAAAATAAAAAATAATTTAAAAATAAAAAATAATTTAAAAATAAAAAATAATTTAAAAATAAAAAATAAGTATTGCTAATCTTAACAGACTATGAAATTCACAGCTCTGCATTTGCTAATCAAAATTGCAAAATTAGTACAATCTGCAAATTTTCTTTGTATAACAAAAACAAAGTTTTTTTATGAAAAAAACAAAAAATTACTTATAACAAAAATCTAGCTTATGAAACTACTTCTTTTTATGTGAAAAAAATTTCCTTGCTAAATTTTACTATAAAGATTGCTATTTATATAACCCTAACCTTAACCCTAATTCTAATTTTAATAAAAAACTTTTTAAAACAGGGATATGAATTTCACAGCCTGTGAATCGAAGTAATTTTCATAAAAAATAAGTTAAAAATAAAAAGTATTTTAAAAAATAATTTTAAAAAACAAAAAAAATAAAAATTAAAATGAATAAAAAAATAAAAATAAATAAAAAATTAAACTGAATTAAAAATAACAATAAAATGAAAAAATAAATAAAAATTAAACTAAATTAAAAAAAAAGTAAAAAATAATAAAAATAATTTTAAAAAAAAACCAAAAAAATAATTTTACATATAAAATTAAGGGTAGAAAAATAAATAAAAATTAAACTAAATTAAAAAAAAGTAAAAAATGATAAAAATAATTTTAAAAAAAAAACCAAAAAAATAATTTTACATATAAAATTAAGGGTAGAGGGTATGTAGATCATTTCTATTAATAAACAAGTTACTAAAAATTTTATTTTTAATAATAAAGAAAATTTTTATTAAGTAACTATATTTTTAAATAAACTTGTAGAGAAGGTTTTTCTGATTCTAACGATGGTCGAATCATTAAAATTGGTCCAGTAGAACATAAGATATAGTTGTTTTTATCTTCGCAACCCTATTTTACTTATTGTTTATACGTGATTTGATTGGCCAATTTGTGATTGCACCCGCAGAATAGACCCGCCCCCACAAAAGTTGATACTATAAAAACTTTATCAAATTCCATTCAAAATTAATAAAATTTTTAGGATATGTGTAATTTTTTATTACCAACAACTTTACTTAGTATAAAAAATCAATTTATATAGTAAAAAATTAATTTTTATATGTAGCAACTTTTAAATTCGCTGGTCAAAGAATGATAACCTGGAGACAACTTAAATTCCTCAAAGGTAGCTCAGGCAAGGGCTGTAAGGCGAATTGGTTTGTTAGCCTAGAAAAAAAGCTCCTCAAGAATGATACTAATAGATAGCTCAAAAATGAATACATTATAAATTGCCCGAATCAGATAGCTTTGATTATGCCTAAACGACCGATCTCAGATGACAATAGGAAAAAGGACTAGTTTTTTACTAGTACCATGGAAAATAGCTCTAAAGAAATCTACAGAGTATCCAAGAAGAGTAAAGTAAGACTAGTAGCAGAGCATTGGCAAATTGAAGATCAAGATAACTACGTAGAACATCTAAAGCTACAACCCTGCAAAGGTTGTACCCTCTCAACAAATACAGATGCCAATTCCTGCTATAGACATTTTAATAAAAAGGAATCCTTGGTATTAATCCCAAAAATTGTAAACAAAGAAAATACCAAATTCCTACCACTTAGTTTAGAGCAGTATCAGCATAGTAGACAAAGAAATAGAAATTTCTCTTTAGAATCTAGAATAGAAAGAGTACTTATTTTGAACCAGCCAGAGTCTGATTTCTTACGTAATTATAGATTAGATAGTAATTTAGAAGAGAGATTAAATTCCCATATTTTGTATAATATTAGAAATAACTTATCTAGTTTAGTTTTTTATACAGATGGTTCCTTGGTGACAGATAATATAGGTACAAAGATGGGTGCTAAGGTAGATGACAGCAGGGAAAAATTAATTGCAGAAGAATACATTAGAGTAGAAAATTGACCCTCATCAACTAAGGCAGAACTTGTCACAATTTGGTTAGCTCTAATTATAGCTCCTAACAATTCAACAGTAACAATCATTTCAGACAGTGCAGCTGCGTTAGCAAGTATCAACAAAAGAGAAATATTCAATACGCCAAGTAAATGGCTTAAAGAGAAAAATTACCTAATTACATCAGAAATTATAGATGTAATCCATTTCAAGAAGATCAAGCTAATGCTCGAAAAGATCAAGGGCCATAGTGGTAATATCTGAAATGACAAGGCAGATGCACTGGCTAAGCTTGCTCTATATCTTCCTTCCTCGACAAATATTCTAAGAAACTGCAATTCGAGGGTACAGGTCCCTCTTTTGTGGCAAGATTGTCTTGTGGAAAAGCCTACACGCTCATTTATTAAAACATTACTAACATGGCAAACGGCTACCAGATGGAGAATTTCCAGTGCGATTATGGCTATTGAGCCAGATCTTAATCAAACAAACTATGATTGGCAAAGTTTTTGGGATTTAAAGTGAAAACAAAATGGCATTCACTGTACATCACTCTTTCAAAGTAAACGGCTTGCCACCCAAATCAAGTGCCTTGCTAACAAATTGCCAGTCCTGGATGAATTAAAGAAACGCAGACCATTGTTATATACAAGCAATGAGTGCATATGCTGTAAAGTAAAGGTGACAGAAACGCAAGACCATTTGGCAGATTGTACTTATTATGAATGGAGCTGGATAAACATTACTAAAGTAGCAGCTAGGGTTACATGGTCCAAATTGAGTAGCACAGACCAGTTTTTGCTTTCACTAGTAAGTTACTACCAACTGGTGGTAGGTTCGCATAAGCAAGAAATCATAGAACTACATCGAAGTTATATGAGAGGTCTAGTACCTAACAAGCTTTTGGAACACCTTACATTTCAGCTTACCTCAGCAAATATAGCCAAGGCACTCATGCAGAATTTCGTCTCAATAGTATGGAATGGTTTTTACGAATCTATATGGAAAGACCGGTATCAGCTTATTGGACTTTGGGAAAAAGAAGAAGGCATCACTATTAAGGAGAAAAGAAGAAAGGCCAAGAAAAAACACACATCTATAAGAAAAGTTAAAAGTGCTGGAAAAGGAAAGACAAGTGTCAACAACACCAACGCAAGTTCAAGTGAAGTGTATTTAGAAAAGAGTGCATTGGTACTCAATGATAGTAAAAAGGGTATTGAAGAAAAGAGCTGTACTGCTGACAGTTTGTGGCAAGTAGCAGTTAAAAGTTATATCCAAAGTGGTGAAATTCCATTTTGGGCCAGGTCTTAGACAGATTTGACAAGACTCTTCGATTTATCCGTAAATTGGTGTGACAATTCGCAATTAGGTGTTACAAAGCAACCAGTTGATATCATGCGTGATTTTCTACTTTTGTAGCTTTTGTATATAGAAATAGTTACTTTTTCTGTACAAATAACACATTATCAGGCTCTGGCGAGATTTGTCTAAGAATAAAAAAAAAAAAAAACTTTTAAATTCGCATTAAAAATATTTTTTGTCACTCGTTTACTAATAAAAATGATCTACATACCCTCTATCCTTAAAATGAATAAAAAAAAGCAATTTTTATTTGGACACTAGTGTATTAACACTTAGTTATACAAAACAAATATATAAATACACTTTGTAATCATATGCAGATTATTTTTTGTACAACAAAAATAAAGCAAAAAAACAAAAAATTAATAATTTCTTGAAATTCTGTCTATAAAATCATCTTTGGGGCTCTAATAAAAAAAATTTCTTATGAAATTTTGGTATAAAAAATGCCTCTATCCTATCTAGTCCTTAACCCTAACCCTAATATTAGTCAAAATTTTATTTATTTCATTGTTTATTTGATAAAAATTATTTTATTTACATGTTATACAAACACTCTTGTTTAATACACTAGGTGTTAAATTAGTTTTTTTCTAAAAAAAATTACATAAATAAAATCAAAGCAAATTAAAATAATAAAAATAAAAATAATTTAAAAAAATGAAAAAATAAATAATATAGTCCAGTGTAATACAAAAACTAAAAGTTATTTTGTCTACATATAAAAGTTCTTCAATTTTAACTATTTATTTATAATTTTTTATATCTAATAATGAAGTCCTAAGCTACATTTTGATATAGTTTTATTATCACTTTATTATAGTAAGTTTATTTTATAATAAATTTTTTTTTTTTATAAAAAAATAAAAAAATTTTTTTTAAAAAAAAATATTTTTGCTAACAATATGCAAATATGCAACTTTATAAGCTTATACTATGCAACTGCATTGCTATACATATACTAATTATAAAGTTAAATTTTAATTTAATTGGTTTAGTAGTTGTTAAATTATAGATTAAAATCTAATTTATTTTAACAAAGTTTTATATATCAAGTTTACTAAAATGCACCTATGGTGTTGAACAGCATGTTATACAAAACTATTATAATAGCCAATCAAAATTTAAGAACAGGTATAACATAAAATTTTGTTGTTTTTGGTTATTTTTTAAAAAAACATTTATATCTCAAATTCTTGCTTATAAAACCACCTTTGGGGCTCTAATAAAAAAAATTCCTTGCTAAATTTTGTATATACTAATGTCTATGATAAAATTCCAGGCCTTACCTAACCCTAAAGTAATTAAAATTTATTTTATGTTTTATAAAAATTTATTTTTTTGTTTTTGTTATATGAATTTGCAAATCTATAGTGTTCAACACCATAGGTGCATTTTATAATAATTGTTATATATTATTATATATAGTAATTTTATTATTTTAAATATTTAAAATTTTATATTTTAACAAAGGTTTATGTAATTTAGCGCATATGTATTGTAATGCACCCATCTGATAAACCAATCAGATCGTAGAATCAGGTGTAATGTGAAATCGAGAAAAAATAGTGATCTTTTAAAAAATCGCCTGTGGCTCATAATTTTGTTTATAAAACCACTCTTCGTGCTCTAACAAAAAAAATTCCTTGCAAAAGTTTACTATAAAGCCCCTTTCTCGCCTACACACTATTCTAACCTCACCCTAACCCTAACTAAAAAAAAAAGGGTTTATTTTGGTTGTTTTGATTTCACATTACACCAAATCATATGAGGTGCGCTACAGCGCACATGCGCAAAAATATTAAATTCTTTAACAAATACTGATTTAATAAAGCTAAAATTTTAACTATTATTTAGCATATATATAACAATATACTTGTATAATATCAACTTACAAAATTGTAACAAAAATATATTTATTTTTAAAAGGTATTTTTTTGCTTTTTTTAAAAAAATACTAAATTTTAAAAATTTTATTATACAATAATATTTATATAAAAAGATAATAATTTTATATTAATAGATAGTTTTGAACTTGGTTTATTTAGTATAAAAAAATTATAAATAGATAATTAAAAATTAAAAATTTTTATATATAGATAAATTAATTTTTTAATTTTTGTATTTTTGCATTTTACAAATTGAAAAATAAGTCATTAATAAAATATAATTTTTAATAATATTTATATTTAAATACTTTTTAAACCAATGTATAATAGATAAAGTTATTTAAACATTTATATTAAAATTAGGAAAAAATTTCTTATTATGAATAGATTAGTATCTCTATTTTTGCACTAGATTATAATTTAAAAAAAACTGAAAAATTATTTAAAAATAAAAAATTGAAACAAATAAAAAAACAAAAATAAAACATAATTTAAAAAAAAAAAAAAAATTAAATAAAAAATTAAACTAAATTAAAAAAACATTAAAAATAATTTAAAAATAAATGAAAAAAATAAATAAAAAATTAAACTAAATTAAAAAAACATTAAAAATAATTTAAAAATAAATGAAAAAAATAAATAAAAAATTAAACTAAATTAAAAAAAAATAAATAAAAATAATTTAAAAATAAAAAAATAAAATAAAAAATAATTTAAAAAAATCAAAAAAATAATTTAAAAAATAAATAAATGAATATAAAAAAATTAAAAAAATTAAACAAATTAAAAAAATAAAAATAAAAAATAATTTAAAAAAAATGAAAAAATTAAATAAAAAACTAAACCAAATTAAAAAAAAATTTAAAAAATTATAAAAATAAAAAATAATAAAAAATTTAACTGAATTAAAAAACAATAAAAAATATTTTTAAAAGAATTTAACTACAAATAACTGGCAGTGATCATCACTGGTATGTAATTAACCAATAACGATAAAAAAAAGTTCATTCATTTACTTTAGAGTTAGGGTGAGGCCTGGGATTTTAGCAGGGTGTCTAATATATACAAAATTTAGCAAGGAATTTTTTTTGTTAGAATATCAAAGGTAGTTTCATAGACGAATTCTTGAGATATTAGCATTTTTTTTAAAAAATCTTTATTTTTGTTATACAACTAATTTGCACATTACACCTGATCCTGCAAATTTATTGCTAATTACACACTGGTAATGATCACTGCTAGTTATAGTAAGTAAATTCTTTTTAAAAAATGAAAAAATTAAATAAAAAATTAAACTGAATTAAAAAAAATAAAAATAATTTATAAAAAATAAAAAATAATTTAAAATAAAAAAAATACAGTATTTTAAAAAATAATTTAAAAAACCCAAAAAATTAATTTAAAAAATAAAATTAAAATGAATAAAAAATAAAAATAAAAAATATTTTAAAAAAATTAAAAAAATAATAAAAAATTAACTGAATTAAAAAAAAATAAAAAATAATTTTAAAAAAAATAAAAATAATTTAAAATTAAACAAATAAAAATTAAATTTCTTTAATATTAGGGTAAGGGTAAAAACTGGGATGGGGCAAGGGGTATAGTTTATACCAAAATTTGATGAGGAATTTTTTTTTGCATAAAAAAAAGTAGTTTCATAGACAAAATTTTTAGTTAGAAGCAATTTTTTAAAAAATTCTTATTTTCGTTATACAAAATTGGTTTGCATGTTACACCTGATCTTTAATTCTAATTGGATGGTGAAATTCACCACTGGTGAGCATTAAAATTCTCCTTCTAAGTAGCTAACTACATTTCCATTGTCATATTTTTCATCATCTTGCATATAATAACAATTACTTCTTTTGAGCTAAGTGTAATATTAGTTTTTACTTGAATTAATACCAAATTGATGATTTTAATAATTTTTAGGTCTAATGTATATTTAAACATTCTATTTATAACTATATTCATGTATGATATCATTAACTACTATTTACAAAATAAAACAATATCACATTAGACTAGCTGCACAGCGTGTGATGCTATGCAGGACCAGTACGATCATTATTTTGGTTTGAGTTGTTAATTTTGAATTTATGTGTGTGTTATCTATTGTTTTCGGGTTTTATTATTTTGTTTATATTTTTAATTTGGTATTGTTTTGGGGGTAGTGTTTGTTTTGGTTCTGGTGTATGATTTAATTTGCGTTTGTTGTTTTTTTTTTGCTGTTGATTAAGTTCATTTATTGTTATGGCTGATGTTGTAGTTGGCTGATGTTGGAAACTATAAGTTTTGTAGAATCCATATATATTCTATAAATATAAAATCTCTATCTAAATCTTAGCCTAACTTTTAAGACAAAAGCAAAGAAAACTTCTATAAAAAATTTTAAAATTTTATATCAAAATAGGACAAAGTTTTAGCATCAGCTAATTTAAGATCAGCCGTTGACATTTATTATTGTATTTTATTGTTTACATTTGCTTATATTTTTAGGTTTGTTGTTATTTTTGTTATTTTTTAGTAGTTAAATTTTAGATTTCGAAGCTTTTGTTTGTAAATTTGTTTTGGATTTGTTTGAGAATATTTGTTTCATTTTTGTTTTTGTGTTTTTAGGGAATTTTGTTTGTGTTTAGAGTGATTAGAATCAGGATTTTTACTGACGTAAATTACTCAAATGACAATCATATAATATTTTTAGTTGTTTAAAGTTGATTATAGTTCTTTGTAAATTTAAACGTTGTTAGATATTATTTAATTTAAATTTTTATTTATGATAATTGTTTGATGAATGCATTCTGGTTAAACGAACAGGATCGCACGCTTGTGATTTCTACTTATTTGGAAGCACACCAGCATATAATGCTGGATACTGAGCTTTATTAGCTTGTTTCAGTGTGATAATGGATGGTCGCAAAATGGCAGGTCAGTACATCAAAATATAGTCATAATCCATCAAAATATAGTCATAATGATCATTGATCGATTATTTATAATGATCATCTGAATATGGTCATAATGATCAATACATCATCATGATTACATTAATCGACACCTATTTTTACATTTGATTTGAAATATTTATTTACATAATGTTTAGGAAACAATTCAGTAAAGCTGTTTCATATGTACGTATGTTCGAATTAAATCACATTAACGGAATACATTCGTTTGTGAATCTTACATTAATCGTAATATTTGTTACAATATACACCCATACTTTCTCGCATGTAAGAATAAATACCACCATCGATATTATATACCCAATCAAAGAAAGAGACTTAACCCTTTTAAACAAACAAACAGAAATCTCTTTCATAAGAGTTATTGGAGAGGTTGAATTTATTATATTCACGTTACACATGCATATTATAAAAATTTCACAGATGGAATGTCACATGATACATACATCAAAAAAAAAAGATTCAAACCCACAATAACATTGAGCCCATAATTTGCTAACGAACTATCACCTATAATCAAAATGATGTGCAAAACCAACATACTCAAATATAAGACATTTATCAATTATAAATTTTGTACGCTACATACGAAAACATTTTTTGAATAACGTTTAAGAAAAATGACGCAACTATTTCATCATAACGACATACCTAATACAATTACTTCATTCGTTATTAAAAAATTAACTTCCTTCCAATAACGGATAAACGAGAATCATAACGTTTACCAAAAAAGGATTCCAAGGAAATCAGCATAAGCGACATAGATAATGTTGATTCCAACCATCCCTATACACATTTCATGTTTCACAAGAAACGTGATTGTACTGGTATACATATCTTTTTAATTGTACATTAAATATTTATTATAATTAAAAAAATATAACTATAATAAAAAATTATTCACCAGGTATTTTTCTTAACTAGCAGCTTTGTTATTTGGTGCATGGCACAAATTATCTTATAAATAAGCTTGCATCTCTTGGTTATTTTCAATTGGCTTAATTGTATTAAGTTTTTAATTACACTAACATAAATAATTTTAAATATTAGTTATCCAATTTTAAAATTTGGCTATGTAAATCATTTGGATTTTTAAGTACAGTTAAACAATTATATTTATTTCAATTCATTAAAGAACATTTTTTTTCTTTGACAAGTTAGTATTTTTAATTTTTGATCAAAGATTCACGAGTGAAAAAAGTTGTATCATTTTATATTAAGAAATTTATAATGAAAAAATAAAAACATTTGTTATATGAATTAATATAATTAATAGAAAATTACTACTTATTGCTAGTGGTGATTATTACTAGTGATTAACAAAAATTAATAAAAAGTTTTTTGCCGAAATAAAAATTAAAATTTGATTAATATTAGGGTTAGGATAAGAACTAGAATAGAGCAGGGGCATAGTTTATATCAAAATTTTACAAGAAATTTTTTTGTTAGAGTCTCAAAGGTGATTTCATAGACAAAATTTGAAGATACAAAATATACATTGGTGATGATCACCACTGGCAATAAATAGCAAACTTCTAATTAATATTATGTAATATGCAATATATTTGTATTATATAATAAAATTTAATAATTGTATAATATGTAACTAGGAAATAGAAAATAAAGATTATTTATATTATTGCAAAGTAATAATAACAAAGCCTATCATTTAATGATAGGTCCAGTATCTAGTTACTTATATTAATGGATAGGATTTAGGTATAATACCAGTAGTATTTTGTACAGTACGGGACAGCAAGAAACATCCAATTTTTTAGCAATTGTTTAAAGTCTTATAACTTCATAACAAATAATAATTATTTTAAAAATCCCTCTTACAAATTTATTATTTATAACCTAAACTACAAATCTGTAAGACAGATTTTTAATATCTTGCTTTTTACAAGAGTTATAAGATATCAATTTTGGTAATTTTAATTTGGCGCAAAGAAAATTACCCAATCATATTGATGCTAGCCACGTGCAAGCAATTTTATTGGTTAATACTCATTATTAAAAATCAAATTTGGCGTCTTAATAAAAATTAGCCAATCAGAAGTTGTGTTACATAACCCAAATTTGGCGCCCCAAAAAAAATTGGATGCTTCTTGCTGTCCCGTACTGTACTACATGATGACACCATTTAAGGCCAATTTTTGACTAATTTTATTAATAATAAAAAATCTATTAAAATATTTTTGCAATATACTTTAGGTAATCACATTATGTAAAAAAATATCATAACTTTAAATAGTCATTTAAATTTTTTAGAGACCTTTGAAACTTGGCTATTTTTAGCCATTTTACTAGTAAATTTTACTTATAAATTTTATATTAAAAACTAAGTTTAATTTTTTTTAAACTTATATTACTCTTAATATATTAGCTTAATGTTGATAAATTTCATAAATTAGAATTAAAAGATTGTTTTTAACAACTTCTGATAAATTTAAATAAAATTTATTTAATAAATTTTTTTTTAAATTATAGTTAAAAAACTAAAAAAACCTATATGAAATACTAAAATAGTAATAATTTTCAACTAACAGCTTACAAACCTTTATTGTAGAAATAATATTTTTTATAATATAACTAATAATAAAACTTTTAATATAGTAAGCTATAAACATTTTTTATATAATTTAAATTTAAATTTACTAATTCTATTAAAAAAATTTATAAAAAATTTAGTATTTATAGTATACTACGCGTAGTACACTTGAAGCAACAAAAAATAGCAGTTACGAAGGAATTTTTTTTGAAACAAGTTTATTATTAATATTTAAAAAAATTTTGCCAAACTATACTATAGATTTTTGTATATAAAAATTATTTATATATATAATTTTCTAGATTTTTAACCTATTCTTCTAACTGTACTACCGGTAGTCTTTAGGCCTAAATCCTATCCATTTAATAATCATGAGATTTTCATCCATACGGTACACAATATTCTTGGCGTATTATTTTATGCAAGAAATTAATAGATTCCCACTTTATTAATAATGACAACTTAAAAAATATATTTCAACGTACAGTTTGCGCATTATTTCTGTACGTACGTACGTATATATGTGGAACAAGAAACAAATAAAAAGTTAATGCGTGCATAATATTTTTATTTACATCAAATACTAATTAGGAATTGGCCCACTTATGTTAAAGCAGGCCAGGTAATTTGTAATGCGGGCCAGATTAGCCAGACAATCTTATATTAAAAATCCGCACGTTGCCCATCACTAGTAATTATACACACATTTGCCTGGGTTTATGTTTAAAACCTTGTGGATTTGCCTAAAACAACCATGAAACTTTGAATAAAATTTTCGAATTCTAATATCAAATTTGCATTGAAAAACATTATTCTAATTAGAGATCTCTTATTATCGATTGTAATAACTTGTGCACGTGATGTGCGATAGTAATTTATTCGGCGTCGGGGTAGGGACTCAGACATAGAGATGACAAGTTTAGTAAAGTATTATTATTTATTATTTCCGAATATTTCTTGCGTAATAAATAATAAATTTAAAAATTATGATATAAGCAAAAACTTAACCTGATCAGTGCCTTCCAGATTACATTTGTTAAACATGATAAGTAATAATTATTCGTCATAGGGAATAATTAGCAACAATATGTATGTGTAAATCTTGGGATAAAAAAGAAGTAATTATTCATATATTACTACCTTGACCATCTCTATTCTGAAATTATGTGATTTGTGATTAAACAAAATCACATTGAATCATATCATTTTCTTCATTTAGATTACGTTATTATCACGTGCATTCGTAAAAAATATATTAAAAATGTATAATAAATTAAATAAAATTCAAGTAATAAAATAAATTACAAACATTCTATATAGTAGTATATTAATTTATATACAGTAGTATGTTAAAAACACAGAATAAATAAATTCATCTTTAAAATTATGTGATTTTTAATAGTTCAATGAAACAACAACGAATACTTAATTTAACAATTACTTTGATACGTTTTCAATTTTTATTTAAAAAGTGTTTTTTAACCATAAATAAACCAAAAACGGATAAGTTTTTGTTAGTTGAGTGCAGTATTTAAATTTTTTTTTTGTTAAATAAGTGTTTTTTTAAATCAGAAACGGATAGGTTTTGTTCAGTTGAGTACAGTATTTAAAAATTTTTATAAAAAAAAGTGCTTTTAATAATAAATAAATCAGTAACGAAAAGGTTTTGTTTAGTTGAGCACAATATTTAAAACATGTCAAGTTTTTTTTTTTTTACGAAACAAATTGCTTTTTTTTTGCTTATCATTAAATCAAATATTTTATATTTACCGCACGCACAATTACAAAGCATAAATTCCGTGTCCCTATTCGGTCCATTATTACCTCTTCCACGGGCCACATGAGGCGTTACACAATCCAAGTACTGTAATATTTACACTGGTTCAAAATCAAGGACCAAAAAAACTTAATTCTGGGTCAAAGACTGATCTAAATCGATCCTTACAAGGCCAAATATTGTTTATTTAGGTGTACGTTTCGTATAATTTTTTGTTATACGCTATACGTACTAAACGTACAATTTTTTTATTAGGTTAATTACATAATACATAATTTTTTTTTTTATTATACTCGTACAAATTTTTTTATTACATAATTATAATTTATAAATTTGATATATTAATTTAGAATATCGGCGGATTTGCAGAATTGGTCCTGGATTGAATCCTCAAAGTTTAATCCGTAATACCCCAAATATTAGTAAGCAAACAAATAAATTTTTTTATTATACGTACATATACAGTACATATAAAGATGGTTTTAGTTTAATACGATTTTTTTTGTCAATATATTAAGGGGTAACAATTCAATATATATTTATGCTACGTTCTATTTACCCCTGAATTAACTTTATTTGTTACGTATGTTCTTATAATAAAAAAATTTATTTGTTTGCTACTAAAATTTAGGGCATTACGAATTTAATTTTGAGGATACAATTTAAGATTAACCCAGGACCAATTCCGCAAATCCGCCTAAATGTTATACCATATGCTATACTACTCTAACAAGCTATACACGTAACTATACATGTTATTGTATCGATTTTTTAGAATAGTATTTTACGGTCGTCCATACCATATTGATATTCTGTAATCCCATTGATGATGAATAAGTTTACAGTGGTGTAATAGAAAAGAATGTACAGTAGTTGGACATTCATAACAATATTCTTAAGATTACTGCATCATATGTTAAATTTCCTTGTATGATCATCAACTTATTATTTATTGTTATGGTATTCATGTCACAATAGAATTATGTTAGATCTTTATTATTCACAACCTAAACATTATTTTATATTAAAGGTTAGGCAAATCTACATTTTCACATTATTTGTCTTACGTTAAATTAAATATCCAGATTATACCCAATATTAATTTGGGGAGATCTTTGACTCAGAATTAACAAATTTATGTAGGAGGATTTCCAGATCGGAATTCATCTGATCGTGATCTACCAGGCTAGAATTAATAAATATTTGCTCAGATCACACAAATTTTACTAAAGAATTCATATCGCATTCATTAAGTAAAAACTTGTTTGAAAATGTTGTTATAAACGTTGTTGAGTTGGTATTAGTTAATGTCAGCCCAAGTTCGTTTGATCTAGAATTTTGGTTGCCCTGAAAAAATGAATAAACAAGAAAATTCAAAAGTTTTTGAAACAAATTTTTTTTTAATGGCCACGCTATATGATCTGAAGTCCGTATTATTTTACCGAAAATCACCCTGTTTCATCGACAATTATTTGACCGACAAGCTTATTTTTACCGAAGATAAATTTACAGACAAGCTTATTGCGTCGACATTATATTTCATCGGCAAGTTTTTTTTTTATTAATTGCTCTAAACTTGGCTCTATTTCTAAACCTAACTTTAACGACAATGATTAGAATACTTTGTCTGTGAAATGAGCTGTCGGTGAAAAAATATACTATCTACGAAATAAACTTGTCCGTAAATTAATCGTCTATAAAATAAGCTTGTCGATGAAACAGGGTGTCTTTTAAGTGATTATCGGTGAGTTGATCTGAGTCGATATGATATCATATGATCTTAATTTACTATGTAAGTCACTAAATAAAATATCTGTATGTTAAAATTCAAATAACAAAATATTTTATAAGTTATACAAGGAGACTAACTTAAAAATTATTAAAAAAGTTTTATAGTTGAGTAAAAACTAATTAAAAACAAGGGAATAAGAATTCTGGAAATTTCACATTTTAACCTTTGATAATTTCGTAATTACTCCATGATTTCAATATATATATATATAACATTTTGGAGTTCGGATTAATAAAAAATCAGTTAGAGTGGACCTTGAAAACTCGGGAACGTGGGAAAATATCGTTAAATTACATGAAATAGTGATCTTCAAATTTACACCTATTTGGAACAGCTATAACGATGACCAATTATTTAGTTTAGGAGTCTAAAAAGGTGAATTCCGAAGTTGTTATTCCGATATTTCACTATGATTAGTTTCATTCGAATTATTATGCGTGAAGTCTGATCATTAATTTTATATAAGCCATAAGTTATTAACCCATATTAATAGGGTACCTTATCTAATAATAATATTATTTTCTTTAAAGAAATGGATTACGAAATATTGATTATTTCTTAAAATTACGGAATAGGTGAATTGATTCTGCATAGTATACATGATTATATTAATCAATCTTTAAAAACCATTGGATAATCATAATATTAAAATAATCGTTTGCTGATTTTTAACGAAAAAGAATAATCCCGAAATTAATTTACTGACTAAAAATATTGCGTAATCAATAGCTGACCAATAATTGGCTCCCAAATATTAACTCCGTAGATCCTGCCGATTATGTAACAGCCAACAATCCGATTTGTCATTAACGAATGATCTACTTATATTTCTTAAAGTTTGGACTTTAAATATCGAAAAAATTTAGTGTACCTTAATAAAATTTGTACATAAAATAGCAGTCATTTATCATCTTTGGTTATTATTTTGATAGTCCTGCTTAATTATGGATACAACACATAGAGTGACGTCATAAGGTATTAACCCAAATAATTATATTTATTTCCCATTAGTCTCCGAGTTTACATTCATTTTTTCATGAATTAAATTTGATCATTTAATTTTTTAATTTTTTTTTAAACCATATTATTTACACTTTCCTTAAATCATTAATATCATTTTTTGGTAATATTTATAACCAGTATTAATCCCATCCATTGTTCCGGTAACATTTATTTAAAATAAAATTTTTCACATGTAAAGGGGAAAATTCTATTGCTTATAAAAGTATTAGTAATTGTTTCTGATGCCAAACAACGGTACATTGTAACTATCGCTAATTTCAGTGCTATTATTAATAAACATCTAATAGATTGATATGTATAGTATGGATGACGCTACTAGCCCTTCCGATTTAAACATAGTTGTGCCAATTGGTTTGGCCGCTGTGGCTTTAAATACCATTGGTTCTATATATGTCATTTACAGAACATTAAATCGATGGATAGTGACAAAAAGACCGCTATCAATGTCATTCAGAGTTCCTATGTATATTGCGTTTACTGGTATGTTATTCACTTTATTCATAATGATATTTAAATTTATTTCATTTTATAATATCCTGTGAAAATTGCTTTTCGGTAAAATAATTTTCAGGGATTTAATTTTGGAAATTTTGACATCAAAAAATTTTAAATATCCATTAAATTCAGTGTTGTTAAATGACATAAAAAAAAAATGTCGTATATGCCGTTTGAAGGGCGATTTCCTAGCAGACTACTAATATGACTCTTTGAAACGACTTGAAATGACTTTTCTATATGAAACTTCATAATAAATTTTAAATGAGTCGGAATTGCCTATTAGAAGTCAAATGGCCATGAAAATTCAATAAAATTGATTAAACCTGTCTTATTTTGATTATCTAACTAAATCTTATTAAATCTTATTAATCATACTAAATTATTTAGACTTATTTTTATGTTGCGCAAACATAATAAATCTAGTATGTATTATAAATATTAAAATATTATACTCATTAATATCTAATCTACTAACTCACTTCTATTTCTGCTACCTTAGTCATACACAATGGAGCATGGTATTACATTTCAGGGTATTGCCTGTAAAGTAGTTGGTGGATTATCATTTTTTGGTGTTTCAAATAACATGTCCTTAGTTGGATCTATAGCACTCTTAACTTATCTTCGAACCTGTAAAAAATGGACTATCGATCTGGGAAAATATGATTACAAGTTATTTGCAATTATCTCATTATTATCCTTTACGCTTACTTTAATCGGTGTTCCAAGTTTTGGTCCTAGTGGTTATTGGTATGTTTTAATTTTATAATTTATAATCAAAAAATGTTTATCATTTTAACAATAATTACATTTTTTTTTAACAGGTGTTATACTAATCAAGTTAATCCAACAACTCCTATAATAATCATTGTTCTAAATTTCATGATAATATTTATCACAGTTTTTTGTTATATTGCGACTTTATTAGAAGTCAATTTTCGAAACAGAGTTGTTCAAAAACTTGGTACTAGTTCGAGACTCAGTCGATTAGAACTAATTGTTGCGAGAAAAATTACTGGTTATATTTTAATTTTCATTTTACAATGGACTCCTACAATGTTTTATGTTATAGGTCAAATTTGTGGTGTATGTTTTGTACCATTTTTTCATCATTTAATAAATTATCAATTGTTTTTATATTCTAATTTTTTTTTTTATTATTTCCTTCAATTTAGTATGATAAAACTTGGATGTATACTTTAACTGAAGTAGCTGGTAATTCTGGAGGTGTAGGAAACATGATCTTATTCCTTATAAATGAAAAGTGGAGAGACAATTTTGATTCTTTACATGATAATTCAAATTCGAATTCAAATCCAACTACAAATTTAAATTCAAAGAATCTTAAAGAACAATCTAGTTCTGAAACTCTTACCGAACGAAGTGATGAATATATTAATGATGGAAATATATCATCATCTAAAATAAGAGTTCATGAGACTGTCACAATCGAGTCTAAAGAAATTTTTTAAATTATATGTACTTTGAACAAAAAAATTTTTTAACTAATTTTATGCGCGCAAACTGGTTGATAAACTTTTTATTGGGATATGAGAATATTAGAGTTAAAAGGTTCAGGAAATTTATGTTTATCGTCTTTTTATATTATGTAAACTAAAAGTGATAGTTTTTGAAAAAATGAATTAGATTTAAAATAAATATGGGTTATTTGATATGAAACATTCAATAACGGGAATTATTTGTATGTAATCTCTGAGAAATAAAATATCGATATTGGTGCCTCTATCAATCACAATATTCATAAATATATTCTGACGACGGATGATATTTATTGACTGATGATTATTCGGGAAAATTCGTTAAGTTTGTTATTTCAATGTTATTGATATTTATAAAATCTATATTTTTGATGATCGATTTATTTGATAGAGATCAGTAAACTGTGATTTGGCGGTCTGTTTCATAATTCTTGAGATATCTAACAAACAATATTGATCGAATGATTATTTGACTGACTCGATCTAAGTTTGTGATTATGAAGCTTTCGTGTATAGATTCTATTTTTTTTTTCTTTTTTAAACTTTTTGAATACAGTACTTAATTTTTATTTTTATTTTCCGGATTTTTTATCGATATTACGAATTGATACTTACCTTAAAGCTGTTATTCAATAAACAGATTAGTAAATTATAGAAAATATAGAATAGTGAATTCTCTAGTGCATCCGTATTTTTCATAGCTTACCGTTTTCAAAAGATGCAGATCACAGTACGATTTCCGGTCGTTCTAATATTACATCCGCTTTCATCATATTTTTGGAAATTCATGAAGTTCTATTTCTCGGATGAATGCATTATATAATTTATTTATTTATTTATTTTCTTTTTGCTCCTCTCTTTTGTAAGAGGAATGTAATGTTAACTACTGAATCAAATTTATCTGACCTAATTAGCAACTCAACTAGAATCTCTAGACTAAATTTAATTTGAAGTCAATTTGTTATATTAGATTTACTACTTTAAAAATAGTTTGTTCATTTATATGATCGTTTTATTTACCCCATTCTCCCCTTCCAAAAGTCCTGGAAAGTGATGTTAACCAAAAAATTAACTTCGAACGGCCTAATCGGCACTACTATTTAGATTACAGTAAAAATCAGCCATAAGGTCGTTCGAAGTTAATTTTTCGGTTAACATTACTTTCCTGGTCTCTCGGAAGAGGGGCAAATGAAATGATCATATAAAATGAACAAACTATTTTTAAAGTAGTAAATCTTTTATAACGAATTGACTTCAAGTTAAATTTAGTCCAGAGATTCTAGTTGAGTTGCTAATTAGGTCAGATAAATTTGATTCAGTAGTTAACATCACATTCCTCTTACAAAAGAGAGGGGCAAAAAAAAAAATAATAAATAAATAAATAAACATTATATAACGAGAAAAAGATCTTTGTACGTAAAATTTTACAGCTATAATTCTCGTGATCTAGTGATCGGATCTGCATCATTTTAAAAGTTATTGTATGCAGCGATCACAGATCGGAGTTTTGTGTTTACTAATTCCCCAAGTTCCTATTGGTCGAATGCAAATTTTGTCTCTCATTGAATGACTGATCGGATGTAAAAATTAATGTAAAAAGTGTCGATTCGAATAATTGGTTATTTCTTTTAATTTTTTTTTCTAGTTTTTTTTTTTTTTTTATAAATTATTTATTTTAATTTTTAATTCGTTTTAATTTATTTTTTAAATTGGTTTATTTTAGGCGGCTGTAGGGTTTAGCAGGGATGGTAAATGACCTGAAATGACCTTGTGACTCAAATGAATAATGACCAATGTTGGTCATTTTAAAAGGTGAAATGACCTATTAGGTCATTTAAAATTTTATATTAAAACTAGATTTAATTTAGTTAGTCACAATTTCTTAATTGATTATTTGAATCAAATATGTGTGTTGTTATAATCAACCATAATATATGTAAATGCAAATAATTTTTATGCTTCCAATTGATTGGATGCAAATAAAGTAAAATAGTTAAATAATCATGAACTAATTTAAATTAATAAATATTCTTTATATTACAAAATTAACGCGATTAAATAGTAGAACTAAGTAAATATTCATGAATAGATTATTTTAAATACTTGGATTATCTCACTTTCGATTTGGATCGACAATCTTTGTAATTTTTTTGAGCTCCATGTGCCCGCGAATGCAACATAGAACTATGTTCGTCATACTTATGAAATTTATTTATCGATAAAAGGGAAATGCAGTGAATAGTTAAAATGGGTTCCATGAATGATGAAGTTGAAGTGACTACTATATGGGGTGATTTCAATAGAAACAACCCATTTTTACAATTTTTTGAAAAATTTAGTTTTTATTAGATTCATATAAATTTTGACATGATTGACATTTTTCACTTATAAATGAAAGTCGATTTGCATAATAAAAAATCAATGTAAAAGAAAAATTACACGAGGTCAACACATCACGAGATTACCTGATAGTCACCTGTTTACCTTTAACCAATAAAATCGTGAAATTTGATTAATCCCGGATCAGTCCGAAAATCAAACCAAATGATTAAACTAAAATATCTATTGAAAATCACCCCATATTGTAATCACAGGACTTACGGGACTCAAAAATTATGAAAATTATCTATCCAACTAAATCGAAAAGAGCAAAATGCTTTAAGTGCCGTAAAGTAAATGAATTAAATAGTAAATATTTGATAACATATTAAATAACAAAATGAATTAAATAATCAATATTCAGAATAGCTTATGTTCTTCGTAGTTGCAGACTGAAATGAAATTCAATAGTGTTACGACTGGTTGGGAGAGCAATGCACAGTTTAGTTCCAGTCGCAACTTGAGTTAGTTTATTATTAAAGGACAGTTTCTTATTAATTCGTATTCAAGAGATAATTGAAGTCTGAGATTAACTTTATTAGGGGGAAATGAAGGTCCTTAAATACATTTTAATTTACTATAAACTACTGCGCACTAATTTCTTTCACTATTTCTTGTACTCACAACGCTGCTTGCGGGCCGCGAGCAGCATTGCTTGAAAAGCCGCATACGTAATTTTACAAGCCATTGTGGCAAGGACGCTTGGCGTGCCAACAACCAAGGGCCAACAATTACTAGTTTGACCAACAATCCACGTACAACAATAACCTGTCCCTCAGCCATTGCATACAAACAACAAATATTACCTCAAAGCCTCTGTCACAACCAAATGCCTTGTAATTTCGGATGGCTTGGGTCACTGGAGTCTTCTGGTGTTACCAATTCGCATTTAAGTCACGGGTTAAAAATTTTAACCGTGACAATAGTAAATACTCATAAATAAATTTTAAAAAAATGGATTAATCAAATGTTTTTTATACTTGCTAAGTCGTTGTAAAGTAAAATGAAATTAAATAGAAAAAATATTTATAATTCAAATAACTTATTCTAAATATTTAGATCGATAAAATTCTTTTATTCACAATGAATAACTGATTTTTAATACTTGGATTAATAAGCATCCTTTATATCCGTGGATTATAATAAAAATTAAACAGTAAATAACTTAGTTTAGAACTTAGATTAATAAATGTTTTTATAACAGTAAGTTCTATAAGTATATGAAATTAAATAGTAAATATCATAACTCTAATAACTTTTTTCAAACCTAGTTAATAAATGTGACAGATTAAAATGAAATCAGATTAAAATGAAATTTTTCTATTTTTTAAGCAAAATTTTAAAATTTTTTAGAGGATATTTTTGGGGTTTTTTTATCATTAGGGTTATGGTTTAGGGTTAGGATTATTAATAAACGAGTATATGTGGTTTTTATAAGCTTTAAAGGTGAGCAAGAGAGGTCCCCAGTTTCAGTTTAATCTGATTTCTTTTAATCTGCCACAATAAATGTTTTTATATTCACTAAGCTGTAAAATATATAAAATTAAATAATAATATTCATAACCGAATAGCTTATTTAAATGCATAACGTCAATAAATATTGTTAAAATTTTATAAGCTCCTATGACCCATTGGCCCGGGTCATAACTTGGGTCAACGTCTGACCCGTCTGGACTATGATTATCTGACCTGGGTCGGATCTCTAGGCATAGCATCCGATCATGCACAAATTTTAAAACCCACCAATCCCCAAATGATCCGGGTCATTTCCATGGTCTGAGTCATTTGGTTATGAGTCATTTTCAAATGACCCTGACTGTAATGACCAGTCATTCTGAAGTATTTCAGGTCATTTACAAAATAGGCAAATGACAATATCATTTACCATCCCTGCGGGTTTAGAGCATGAGGGCATGGGCATGCCCTAAGCCACAAGGCATTCCCCTATTTAACCCTAACCTAACCCCAACTCCAAACCCTAATATATATTTATAAAAATTTATATCTGCATAGTTAAGTAGCTCATACTTGATATTTACCCTGCAGGGACAATGATTTTTTGCATTCACCGATTGTGTAGAAATCGGATTCATATCTGCTAATCTGTGTAATACCCTAAAATTGATTTAATAGTAGATCATATATAATTTAAGACAAAATGTACTACAAGGACCGATAGACAAATGCAAAGACTACCAAAATTAATAAGCGCATAGTTTATACTTGAAAGAACTTATGTACAAAATAATCAGTGGATTGGTGAAATAATCAGTTCACTTACTTATAGCAAGTCTTCAAGTAGCAGTCTTTCAAGTATGTTTATTCTATACGTAGAAGTTCAATTAATGACTTGAACAGCTAGTAATTTTTGCTATTTCAATTTCTAGTTGTTGTTCAAGTTCATACTGTTAAATTCATAATACTTACTATCACACGACTTATTTAATTGTGCTAATTTAGTTAGCAGTTTGATTAGGGATGAAAAAAAAACGATTTAGACAGTTTTTTAGGTTTTTTAAAAGATTATAAAAAACATTTTAAACCATTGGCGCTTCTGGTTGGTAACTAACTATCTATATATCTGGCCGTCCTGTTGGTGTTATTTCAGGAATTTGGGATAACTTCCTCCTGCTACTATCCCTTTCTGCACTCCTATTAAAATCTCCTTGGGTCTTAATCCAAACTTGTTGGGTCATGCTAAACTTAAACAGGTCAAAGTTAATTTAGCGTCGTAACATTTTTATAACTCTAGAATTAATTTATATCTTAAGGAAATCAGTTAAAATAAATAAATAAATAAATATGTCATTATGACTATGTCAAAGTGTATTAAACCATTTAAATCAAATGAACATATTTTTTATTATTGTGTTTTAAAACATTTTCCATCCCCCGATTAGTTAGTCAAGATCGATCCCGTTTTTTTTTTAATCAAAAAATTGTGCTAAACAAGCAACTTATTTCTCGTATCTGTAGATTTTTATTATACACTAATCTCACTGCTAAAACCTACTGCAAAGCCTAATTTCACCCTAATTTCACTACTAACCCTACCATAATCATTAACCCACCCAATCTAACCTTAACCTAGACTACAAGAAAAGTACAAACGTGACGATAGTAAATGGCATTGGCACAAGGGGCCTAAAATACCCACATGACAAACGGAAGTAAGAACCTTGAAAATGTCAATACCAATTCTAAGAAACCTATAAACAACAATGCGATTAACCATTAACCACAAGCAACGAAACGTCAACAAAGATGCCACCAAGCAATAGCAAGTGATGAAACCAACAAGCGACGGTACCTACAACCTACAAGCGACAACACATTCAAGCAACTACACCACTTATGTCAGATGATGACACCTATGAATGCGAGATCTACAAGCGACAACTCCTTACTATGATGCAACGACTCCTACTACGATGACATCTACAAGCGACGACAAGCGAAAGTAAGATCAGCAGACACCAAAAAATACGCCCTTTACATATAAAAGGTAGATTAGTAAAAAAAAAAGAAAAAAACTGATACATATAAAAAAAAAACATATCTGATATGTGAATCCGTGTAACATGTAGTGCATTTTATAGTTATAGAATTGCAAAACGAATACAGTACAAAGTAATATACTGTACCATTATGATTTTGGTGACCTAAATCAAATGACTCTGATTGGTTTATTATAATTTGAGGGATCTACAAAAAAAGGTCCAATTCCACAAATTAGCCGATATGGTTATTTGTAAGTTTTAATAGAATCTCCAAAGAATAGATAATTAGTTAACACAGAATTTGAATTTTTTTTGTGCCCGAAGTATGTATATACGTACTATTACTTCACATGATCTGAGGTTTATGATTGGCTGTTTCTCACGTGAGCAAAAGGGCATGCCCTCAATCCAGGGCATGCCAAATTTTTAAAGTGTGCCCAAACCCTAGGCGACTGCTATCATACCACCTAAATTTGCTATTCGTACCCCTTCTAAGTGAAAATTTTTACAAATTTTGAGCGAAGATATGCTGACAACAACCAAATTCAATGGACATTTTATATGGATTCTATAGATTCATAGAATTGAATTAGATATCTTCGCTCATAGTTTAAAAAATTCATAATGCATATCAAAATAGAAATTGTGCATCTTTGTTTAAAAAATTTTGGTGCAACTTCATATAGACGTTTTGGGACTACTAGAATTAAAACAAACTGCTTGTCATGTGATGTTGTGATAATCACTATTTATAGAGCAGTCACCTTATTTTATTTTAAATGATTTTTTTATTTTAAATTTTTTTTTACTTTAAATGTTTTTTATTTTAAATTATTTTTTTATTTTTTATTTGCCATATAACTACAAATAGCAAATAAGGAGTTATTTCAAATTTCAGCCTAAATTAAGCTTAATTTAGGCCAAAATTTGAAACTATACATACCCCTTGGTGTTATTTTGCAGTTATATGGTATTTTAATATTTTTAATTTTTACTTTTTTTTATATGCTCAATTACTATGAGGCATCAAAAGGAAAAGGGAAGGGGTGATGTTAACTAAAAAATTAACTTATTTATAATTCTGGTCAAATTTGTATGATGAAAATCAAAACCTGGTTTTGACTTTTGTCAACTAAAATCTCAAATTATGAAAGTCAAAACTGATGAAAGGTTTCAAAACTAACAAAAGGTGCTGAAACTAATAAAAGGTAATAAAAGATAACAAAACTGTTTCTTTGTCTTATATTAGGTTTGTCACCTTTTGCAGTTTCATCAGTTTCATTACCTTTCATTATCTTTTGCCAGATAAATATTCTTGAAATCATTGAAGAATGAAAATAAAAAAATAAATGAAGAAAACTGAAATTTATAAAAATTACAAAAATTTTATTATATAATAAACAAGTGTAATATAAGTAAGTATGCTTTGGTTTTCTACACTTTATATTCATAAAGGGCTAAAATTTAGAATATAAAATTTATACTTAGATTGATTTAAATAAGAAACTTTGGGTGTTCTTAAGCTTTAGTCAATTGGTCAGAATAGATTGGGGAATATATTTTAATTAGTAAAAAATAGTTTACTGAATTGATTGTATTTATTATTCCAATTGAATAAACATGTGATGATAGTTTAATACATTAGAGAGAACAATTTAATTAGTGGAAAATTACGTGAATTTATCTGATCAAGAGTATTTATTATTCCAATTAGCAACAAATGGGGTCAAAGTGTCTTTTTTATAACTTATACACTAATATTACTTGCTAGAAAATTAGGTACATTTTAGAGTTATTAATTTGAATTATAATGTTAAATTTTATTGCCACATTTTATAATTTTCTAGTGAAAAATTTTTTGAATCTAATAATCTATAAATTTATTATAATACGTCTATGTCTATATTTATTTAAATATTGGGAGATTTTAATGGCTTAATTACCTATTTAAAATTTCTGTAATTGGCTGTTTAAAAATTAAATTTACAAGCCAGGTATGCGGGTAAGCATGGGTTTTAATACACGTTATAATCACACGAAAAATTGAAATCCGTGCACTATCGTGCATATATTATATCCATGTATTGCATCTTAATGATCAATAATTTCCATGCAATAACGTGCACAATCGTTAAAATTCTTAATAATCATAATTTCGTGCACCCGAAATTCTGGTTTACAATACTATGCTATATAAATACTTGTATAACGTCGATCCCGGAAGTTATCGGATTAGAATGTCTCCCATGCTTGGTATGCATGCTTATTTATTTTATCAATTTATTACTTCTACTAAATTACTTTGCCCATCTCTAACCCGGATATAAATTACAAATTATTACAGTGTAGATCTCATACCACATGGTAGTTTTGTTGCATCTAAAGTAGCATTCTATCTGAAGTAGCTACTTTATATATCTAAAGTAGCACCTAACTGAAATTACGACTTAATGCATGCACGAAGATCTAATTTCAGGGCTTAATTTTAGTCAGGCGCTACTTCAGATAGGGGGGCTACTTCAGATGCAACAGTTTTACAGCCTTTTGTCACTATATTACCTTTCTTTAGTTTCGTTACCTTTTGCTAGTTTCACCACCTTTTGCTTTAGTTTCGTTACCTTTTGCTAGCTTCGCCACCTTTTGCTAGTTTCGCCACCTTTTACTAGTTTCGCCATCTTTTACCAATTTCGCCACCTTTCGCCGGTTTCGCCACCTTTTGCCGCCTTCCCAATTTTTCGCCTATTTCGTCATTTCATCTTTTAAATTTTTTTTTGACGAAAGTCGAAACTAGGTTTCGCCTTAGATGTGAGCATTATTCTATAATTTTTTTTTTTTTAAAAAAAATACGCTCTACGACCCAAGTTTTCTGATTCTATGTAATGCAAATCGAGAAATCAACTTTGCATGGCTTTATATAAAAACAGTTACATAAAACTATCATATAAAAACTGCTACATATAAACATTAAATATGAAATGTTAGGCCACGCAAAGTTGACTTTTCGTTTTGCAATACATGGATTTCAAAATTCGGGACAGATGGACGGATAATTTTTTTTATTTACTGCAAATAAATAATGATAATGTTCACATTTAAGGTTGCACAAGGTTACTTTTTCATTTTGCACAACAAAAAATCAAAAAATTGGGCTGGCAGTCCTATCGGACAATTACGGGAAATTAAGGTCTCCATCGGGTGACACCGGATGAAAATAGCGGTAAAAAATAGTTGTCAAAAATCGATCAATTGGCACAATTGGGAACTTAAAAAAAAAATAAAATAAAATGAAAAAATTGAAAAAATAGGACGGCGAGTAATGCAAAACGAAAAATCAACTTTACATAAAAACCGTTATGTAAAAACCATTATTACATGATTAAAGATGAGTGACAAATGATGAAACATTGTCATTGATGAATGACGGAAAGCATTTCGTCAGACAACTTCGAGTTGACAAATAGCGAATGACTAAACTGATAACGAATGACGAAATTCGTGACGAGTATAAAAGTAAGGAAATGTTTAAAATGCGAGGTTTCTTTAGGAATCATGTGAAATTAATTTTTTTGTTCGTTGCCCAGTTCTAACCCTATGCGATGACGATAGTTACGCTAGGGTTATATCGCGAGGATAACCTGATTTGTGGCTTATATGAAATTGAGTCTTATGTGAAAAAGGTAATAGCATATGATTGTATACAATGGAGATTATAGATATGCATGTGATAGAGATTATAGGTACGTGTGCATGCAGCAGAGATTATAAAGATAAATGTGGGAGTAAATGGTGAGCTCCTAATAGTATTTTTTATCAAATGTTTAGAGATTATATCCGTCGAATCTCTACAAGAGGTTGAAATTAAATAAAACCTGTTTGTTTTGTATTCAAAGACTGCACTTCGATAAGCCCAGAAAATTGCTCTTTAGTTGCTATGCTTGACAATGTTTTTATTGTTTTGCAAAGTCTTAAGCAACAACTCGATTTATTTAGTCCTTGCAACTTTTGTTGACGTTGGCGACTAATGGCATTATAGACATCATGTTTATGTACTGTACATACTTTGAGCCAATAGAGGTTAAAGTGGAATATATGTCTTTAATTCGAAGTCCATTATCATGAAGTTCTCCAATAATGCCTAGTTCATTCGGATCAATTTTACGCATATTACTGCTAAACTTTCTAGCATCCAGATTAACCTCATAATTATGCTCAAAGCATAATTTCATGATGGCGAATTTTTTTGTACTTTGCGATAATTTACCCCAACAACATACAGGCAATCTGTCCGCTTAGTGATGTATACCATTATATACTGCCCCTGATTTTCACAAGCAAAAAAATGCTTGTCTATAACCGCTATCATTTTCATATTTAGTTGCTTTCCTAAAGATTATAACGATATTGGCTTGTGCAACACTGATTGCCGAAACTCAGTTAGTCCCTGTGAGTTTGAGGCCACATTATTTTTATTATTAAATCATGCTCCAAACGAGATATATTGATTTGTAATAAACTTTAAATGTAAATTCATGTATTTGCTTTAATAAAAAGTAATAGGGATAGCAAGTTTTATTAAACTGCTCATGCAAGTATAATTATTAATACATTTATATAAACTGAGTTCGAAACTCGATTTTTATGTAAATATGCTCCGAATAGAGTTCCAACGGGTTTTAAGCAACAAGCAAACCGGTTGACGCAAGATAAATATCCCTATTTTCAATAAATGCATGAGCCTCTTCAAAAGTGGAGAGAACAGACCCTGCTTTAAGGATTGTAAGGTATTACAGTATACCCTATAAGAAAAGTGGTACGGGTTGTGGTACGGGTTGGTGTCGGGAATGCTCGAAATGGCACGGATCTTGTGGCACGTACAGGAACGTTTTACGGAATGGCACGGTAAAAATGGCACGGACATTGCGGCAAAGGGTGGCACGTAATATCACGTCAGATGAAATGGCGCGTTCAGATGACACGTATGTGTACGTTACACACGTGTTGGCTCGTGATACGTGTTGGCTCGTTTCGTGGAGAGCGAAAGATTGGTAAAAGATTTTTTTTTAAAAAAAGAGCGATATCTCATGATTTCGCTAATGAAGCTTCCCTGTGTGTCTTAACAAAAAAAATTCCTTACAAAATTTTGCTTCATATGCAGTTAGCTTGTTCATCTTATATTGATCACTTATGTAAATTTATGTTTTAATAGTTAATTCACATTGTTATCGCGGTGGCACGTGTATTTGCGTTCATTACCCGTGCCAAATCCCGAGCCGATTCGACTAGTAAACTGCTGCAAAACCCGTGCCATTTACGGTCCAATCGGCACGGGCACACGGTCCCACGCGGTCCACTGAATCCGAACCAACTCGGGCCATACCCGTACAAATCCGGACCCCTATCCGATTCCATCCCGTGCCTATACGGTACATTTTTCTTATAGGGATATCCATATGAAATGTTAAAGGAAATATAAGGGGAGTGATAAAAAAAAGCAATATAAGCTGAAAAATTAGAATAATGAATAGAGCAACAAAGGCCAATGAATGATAATTATTAATGAAAAAATATTAAAATAACGTGAGTGGATAAAGTGTAGTAAATAAGGTGACGAAAACCTAAAGACCAACAATGAATGTAAGTTAATGAAGTATGTAAGTGTATCAACGAAATATCAAAGTGTAAAATTGAAAGGTCAATAATGAAGTGTGTCGACAAAATACCAAAGTGAAGGATGTAACGAAAAGGAAAAGAAGAAATAAAAATAACGTGAATGGTAAACAAGTGTAGTAAGGAAGGCAACGAAAAGTGAAAGATTAATGAAATGCCAAAATGTAAGAATAATAAAATCAAGAATTTAATCAATTTAATAATTTGATGTACGCTTATACAGTATTACGAAACTGATGTACGAAAATTTAATCATTCGCCATTATAATATCAATGATCACAATATTCCGATTAAAAATTTTCGCCCATATGTAATGGAGCCCGGACCCGACCGATTTATAGCGACGGTCTGTTCCATTCCCTAATACCGGGAACACGGAATATTTCAAATCAGACTTTTGTACTAAGGATCTTGATTTATGTAACCTAATCTCGTGTCTCGTGTAACTTGAAATAGACGAATAAATATCTGACAGCATAAGTTTATTTAAATTCTGAGAAGAAATTTGTTGCTTTAATTTTTACACCGTCCAGCACTGCAATGGTTGATTATAAACTCTAGAATTTTGTGCATCGGTCGAGTCGACCGAAAATTCAAATGCTCATTATTTTTAAAAATATCAAAAAAATATATAAAAAATTGTGCAAGATTAAATTTTTATCATTGCATGATTTTTTTTTTATTTACAGTACAAAAAATTAATTATCAAAACAAACAGTAAATATTAACTTTGACACTACTTTGACCCATGGGTGATGATGAGGGAATTAAAAATTCAACGAATAAAAGCTTATTTCGATGCTCGAAATTTTTAAATAATTCTTCACCCTGATTGGTCAATCGGTGAGTAAGATACATATATTAACTATTATAGGAAATATTATTGACCAAAGATCACCCGGGATGATGCGCGGAATTCCCGTTGTTACGCTAATTGTTGGTATAGTTTTTTTTTTTTTTAGAGTCAATTATTTTTTGATAACTTATTAATAATATTGATCATACAGTATGTCTGATTTATTTTAATAGGCATGTACCTTTAGGTTTGGGATTGAGTATTAGCGTTGTTGCTCATTTTCCCGATGGTCACTTCGCCGACAGGCCATTTATCTGACATCACATAGGGTCAGCATTTTAGCACAGTAGATGCGGATATATATTATTGATAAATTATCACCTTGTGTGATGCCAGGTAAATGGTGACTAACCATTATTAGCGCTTCTTTGAAGATAGAAGTTCCTAATGTTTATTGTTTTATTAATGAAATGTTACATTTCTAAACTATCCTAAACGATATATTGTCCAAAAGTCGGAACAAACCGAATTGTGATACAATAAAGCATTGGGTAAATTATATGCCCGAAATTTTTTTATTATCAAAAGTACGTCATACGTGAAATTAATTATGTTACGCTCACGCTCACAAAATAATATTTGCGTCAAATAAACTAGATATCTACACCAACTCTATTTAAATTTTGACATATAACCTACTGGATATAAGCTATCGTTATAGCTTTCTTTCTATCACAGAAAAGGCTTACTTTGAAATACTTGGCTTATTATTTTTGATTACATATATATTTCATTTGATTAGGCGACCTCGAATAAGCGCAGTAAATTTAATTTCACTTTATATAATGATGATGATTAATTATATATATATATTTTTTTTGTAACAAAATTCATCTTTGATAGAACGAACCACCACTAGTACCATATAAATTTCCAATTATTGGGCATACATACAATTTTCTACATGATGCTGAAAATTTGCTCAAAGAATGTAAAGAAAAGGTAAATTTTAATTATCTACAATGTTCAATTCTTCTTTAATTCGATGCTTATTCCAATATTGTTTTTTTAAAAAGTATGGTGATCCATTTAGTTTATACATCTTTGGGAATGTGGTAACTTTTGCAGGAGCTGATATTATTCCCGAAGTTCTAAAAAATTCCGACGTTTTTGATTTTTACACTGGATTAAATAAGGTACGTAAATATATCTATTCTTAGTGTTCATCTTATTTTGTCATAAATATAATATGTAGTAACTTGATGTTGCTATGTACTTTCAACGGAACTGCATCTTTCCGAAATTAAGCAATAATTTTAGTCAATGCAATTTGAATAGCAATTCTAGTCACAAAATAAATTCGTTTCTAAATTAAAAAAAATTATAATCAATCAAGACATTCATAAATATCTTTATTTCTATCCTAACAGATATTTCCAATTCATGTTGTGTTCAAACAATTCATGAAAAATTATTCATCAACATATACGGCTCGGATGGTTCAAGAACAAATCAGTAATAAACTTAATATCTACACATCAAGGTTACAAAAAGAACTTTTATTGGGAATTGAAAAATTTTTTGGCAATTGTAAAGGTATTTATTAATATTAATATTTTATTATACTTTTATTATATCTCTTTATATCTTTATTACTTGAAATTTATTATCTACAGTAGCTACCATCTAAAATAAATAAATAATTTTTTAGAACCAAAAATATTCAAAAATATTCATTATACTATGTCGTTGATAATTTCCAAACCTGTAGCTAATGTTATTCTTGGTGAAGTAAGTCCTAATAATATAATAATATAAATTTATTTATAAATAATAATTTTAATTGATTTTTATTCATAAAGGAGTGTGCACAATTTGATGATATTGTAGCCTCTTTTGCATTAGTAGAAAAAGAGATACAAAAAATGAGATATATACCTCCAATTTTATTGTTCATTCATCCTTCACTTCATCAATTTTTTGTCATGTATATGATCGACCAATGATTTTTTTTTTGTTTAAAGTACCGTATTCCTCCGAAAATAAGCACCCCCTCGGAGCAATATTTATACCCAAAATTCTCTTGATCCAATAAACAGATCTGCATAATTTTGGTGCCATTCGAATCGACTTATCAAGATGATTTGAATGGCACCAAAATTATGCAGATCCGATTATTAGATCAAGAGAATTATGGGTATAAAAATTGCTCCGAGGAGGTGCTTAATTTCGGAGGAATACTTTGATAAACTGTTTATTGAAAAAAGTTCTTTTTTAATAGGTTACCGCTAAGATTTGGTTGGAATCCAATAAGTCGACACAGGGATCTTTTTGTTCAACGATGTAAACCAATCATTGAAGAACGCATCCGTCAAAGAAAAGAACTTGGTGAAAAATATATTCAAAAAGTAAAAAAAAAAGTTTTTTTTTTACCACATTAATTTTAACCTAATTTAAAAAAAATTTTGTCTAATGAACAGTTTTTAATTAATAGGAAGATATACTTGATTTCTACATAAGTGAATCAGAAACTCATGTAGTAGATGATAAATATTTGGATAACTTATTTGGAGAATTATATAATATAGTTTTTGCTTCAGTTAGTACAACCTCTAGGTTTTTTACTTTGGCAATTTTTGGTAATTTAATTAATTCACATGTATTTTATCCTATTTTTATATATTTTTTTTTAATTAATATATTTTTAACTTGAGAATTAATCTAATTATTTAGATTATGCTGGAAGACCTGAATTATGGAATGAACTTTATGAAGAACAACTAAAAATTCATAATGAATCGAACGGAGGAAATTTAAGCATTGAAGATGTTAATAAAATGGTCAAATTGGACTGTTTTGTAAAAGAATCTCTTAGACATTCTGCTGATATAGGTAATTACACTTAAACATTTGACTTATTTATATTAAATAAAAATTTTATTATATACAATATAACTTTGATTCTTTTATTTTAATTAGCTATAATACCACACACTGTGATGAGTGATTCATTTACATTTAGCAATGGAATCACTGTACCTAAAGGTAAATTTATTTTTAAATGGATCATTTATTTTAAATTTACATTAAATTTTATTTTCAAAAACTATACAGATCGTGATATTTATCTCTATATGAAAGACTCAGCCTTTAGTAATAAATTCTTTGGAGAAACATCAAATGAATTTCAACCAAAACGGCATATGACTTCATTTTCTAATGGTAAAATTGTTCACTCACCAGCTACAAAAGTTGATAAATCTTTTATGATGTTTGGAGGTGGTAAACGTGCATGTCCTGGTAGATTTTTTGCTATTAATGAAATCAAGATGTGTTTACATAAATTGATTTTAAGATATAATATTAGAACTGAAAGTGGTAAAATTGTTCCTCCTAAAATAAAGACTTCTACTTATGTCCCTTCTGATTCTGGATTAATTTTTGAAAACCGTAATTAGTCGATTTTATTCATACGAGAAGATTTAAATTCCAGTTTTGACAATAAGATTCACATATCATAGTTTAAACAGTGTTAAGCCTTAATATCATTTTATTTTTATTTTTTGTCTTTATTTATATTCTAGTTTTTATTTTCATTTTAGTATTATTATGACTTTACTTAGTACATCAAGTTACTGGTATATAACATTTTAGCATGGTTTTACAATGTATATGTCGTCTCATGAACGAGGATACATTAAAGGTGCATAATGTATTCAAAATAGTTTAATTTATCTTTTAAGAATAAAATATAATTGCTTATTTTACAGACAATAATAATAATAATCATGTTTTCCAATTACTGTATAAACATGAAATAATGCTCATGAACGTTATTTCAAAAATTAGATCCTCGAAAATACTATGTAAAATCCCAAATTAACTCTCATGAGCATAAGCACTGCCTTGCGTAAAAAAAAACTAGAAAACAGGATCTGTTAAGTTTTGGAGCCTTAATATCTAGTCTTTAAGTTTATAACTTTTCTTTAAGTATTTATTAAGGGAACTATTTTTTATACCCACCAAATTTATTATTCGTACCCCCTGCAGATTTAACTTTTTTTTAAACTTTGAGCAAAGATATCTTAATAACGACCAGACCAAAACCAACAAACCTTTTTCTTTTAAATTCTATAGGTTTGTAAAATTCAAACAAAAAAAAGTTCATCGAATTTGGCTTAGTAGTTGCAGAGATATCTTTGCTCAAAGTTTGAAAAAAATCAAAACGTCTATCAAAACAAACTATGCAAGATTTTCTTTCAACTTTGAGCGAAGATATCTTAGTAACTACTAGGCCAAATTCAATGAACTTTTTTTTATCTGAATTAGTATGAATTTATAGATTCAAATAAAAAAAATTTATTAAATTTAACTTAATAGTTACTGGGTTATCTTCGCTCAAAGTTTTAAAAAAAAATTCAAAAACGTATATCAAAACAAAAGCTGCGCCAAAATTTTTCTAAACTTTGAGTGAAAATATCTTAGCAACCATCCAACCAAATTCAATGAACTTTTTTTTGTTTGAATTGTATAAATCTATAGAATTCAAATAAAAAAAATTATTAAATTTGACTTAATAGTTACTGGGTTATCTTCGCTCAAAGTTTTAAAAAAATTCAAACCGTATATCAAAACAAAAGCTGCGCCAAAATTTTTTCTAAATTTTGAGTGAAAATATCTTAGCAACCATCAAACCAAATTCAATGAACTTTTTTTTTTATTGAATTATATGATTTATAGAATTTAAATAAAAAAAGTTCATTGAATTTGGTTTGATGGTTGCTAAGATATTTTCATTCAAATTTTAGAAAAAACTTTGGCGCAGCTTTTGTTTTGATATACGTTTTTGAATTTTTTTAAAAATTTGAGCGAAGAAAACCCAGTAACTATTAAGTCAAATTTAATAATTTTTTTTATTTGAATTCTATAAATTCATACAATTCAAAAAAAAAAAGTTCATTGAATTTGGCCCAGTAGTTACTAAGATATCTTTGCTCAAAGTTGAAAGAAAATCTTGCATAATTTGTTTTGATAGACGATTTGATTTTTTCAAAAGATATCTCTGCAACTACTAAGCCAAATTCGATGAACTTTTTTTTGTTTAAATTTTACAAACCTATAGAATTTAAAAGAAAAAGGTTTGTTGGATTTGGCCTGGTCGTTACTAAGATATCTTTGCTCAAAGTTTTAAAAAAAGTTTAATCTGCAGAGGGGTACGAATAATAAATTTGGGGGTATAAAAAATAGCCCCCTTTATTAAATATATCCATAATTTTAGAAATTATGATTAGTACATGATCAATACAGTATATAAAAAAAAAAAAAAATATAAAAAAAAAAAAAAAAAAAAAAAAAAAAAAAAAATTTTTTTTTGTTACTTTTACAGTACATTGTTTAATTAATATATTACATTCCCATCGATTAAGCAAATTAGGTTACAACAAGAATATGAAGACCAAAAGTAAATGAATTTTATTGTTCCTAAAGAAATTAGGTTTCTACGAGAATTAATAATATTCACAAATTATTACAAGAGTGCAAGCCAAAAAATAAGTTGCTTTCCAAGAACAAATGTTAAAAATATTGTGTAGATATATTTACGTAATGCTATCGCTATATTTAATGTCGGGGATGATGCTGAAATCAGATGATGCTGAAATTTGGGGTCTCGATTTGAAACTATAAGCCCTGCTAAAATCCACATATACTCTTTAAATATCAAATCTCCACCCAAACCTTACCCTAACCTTATAAGACAAAGACGAAAAAAAAACATCTCAAAAAAATCTTAAAATTTCATATCAAAATAAATCGAAATTTCAGGATCATCTGATTACAGCATCATCCCCGACATTTAATAATTCACTAATCATATGAGGATTGCAGGTTTCCAAATTTTTTAATACATAAAATATAAGATAATTAACAGTTTATGTAAGTTTTCTGAGTTAATCTTATTTTATAGTTCTTCGTCTTTTTTTTAAAAGAGCTTCAGTTTTGTAGATTCATTCCACTTATTAGAATAAATTTATTGAATCAATTCACATATAAACTAGATAAAACTATAATAAAAAAAAATTTTCTAAGATCAATTATTTTTAATACTTACAAAGTATCCGGAAACCAATTGCATCTTCTTTTCTGAAAACGTAGCAAATAAAATAAATCTATTTCAACAATAATCTAAATAAAATATAAATAAGCTGTAAATTTAAAATGCTTAAAAAGAAAATAAATAAAAAATTTTACCTCTCCTTTTAAAGCCAAATAAGCAGGACCAATTTAATTCGGAGATTTACATTACATTCCTTTCTTAAAGGGTTTGGGTGAAAAAATGGAACGGTTACATAGTAAATTTAATACCATACCATTTTTTTTTAAATCGGAAATTATCGGCCTGACCCTTGCTCGTCTTTATGTTCGTTCATTTTCTTTACCTTTATAATTTCTAATCTTAATTCCTCCCGGCATTATGCTCGCCGGCCAAAATTATATATGTACTGTATATCCAAAAAATTTTTTTTATAAGAGAGAGAGGAGGGAGGTCAAGAGAGGGGGATGTAAACCACCGAATCGAATTGGTCCGGCATAAACAATATGATTACCTGTATCGATGATTAAATTAACAAGAATACAATAAACAAATTCATCGAGTAAATTATTGTAAAAAATGCATCAATATCATTAAAAGTATTATTATAATTTTTTTCGCTTGAAATCCATGGTGAAATAGGCATTGAATATCCTAATTTAATAAATAATTGGCTTAATTAAAAAATTTTTTTTACAATCGCAATATAATAATTTACAAAACCTGTCGTGATCATAATGTAATAAGATGCAATAATTGCAGTACCTAATTGGGTAAACATATTTGTATCTAAATATGAAAACTTCTATTATTTCAGAAAAAAATATTATAAATCATTAGCAATGTAGTTAACTTTATTAAATACCTTAAAATGTGCCAGATACTGATCTTAGCAGAAGATGTAATGAATGAAGATGTAATGAATGTGCAAACGCAAGTATAATAAATCCAAATATTATTAAAAAGGATATAACTCTGCTTACTGTAATTATTATCATATAGCAAGATAAATTCTAAAAAAAAATCGGATAGTTGGAAAAAAGAATAATTTTAATTCAAGAAATAAATTTGAAAATGTAATAGCCCATGTTGAGATAGACTCATCTTTTAATCAAAAAATAGATGCCAACGTTGCAAATATTATACTGTAGCACGAAGATCTATTAAAGTTATGCCAAATAAGTTTATTTATATGCGATATTAAAAAATATTTTAATAGGAAATTTACCTAAATAATTCAAAGTACTTGTTAAATATCCTTTGGATGAATAAATAAATTAACGAACTTCATAAAAAAAAATGCCAAAATCCAAGTATAATGGCAGCTATTAAAAGATTCTTTTGACAATGCCAAAGAAATATTATCATAAAATTTAGCAACTGTTGCAAAACTACCAAAAAAAAAAAAAGGTATATATTGCCAAAATTACAAAATAATATTTTCTACCGAAAAAGTGTTCTATTTAAAATTAATAATTATTTCATCATTCCAAGTTTTGTAAAAAGGATAAATTATTAAACGACTAGGCTTTGGTTTAAGTAATTCTTTACAAAAATTATAATTTACTGAATAAATAACAAAATTGGTAAAGGAGAATTTAAGAGTAATTTCGGACTTTCCTCAGCAAATTTTTCGTCGAAAATTGCACTCCCTAAAAATATCAGGCAATTTCGAAACAACGAATACCCTCTATACTTCAATATTGCGTTACATGTATAGTTTAATTTATTAAAGTCAACAATTAACCCTATAATTTGCAAAATTAACCTATATTCAAAATAACGCTCATGGTCGTACTCGAAATAACGCACAAAGTATTAAAATAGCGCGAAGATGCCCGTTATTCGAAAATTTGCGGTAATTATTTTACGTATATGTTTGTTATTTAGAAGAGAACTGCAAAAAAATTATTTATTGTAGAATCTAAATATCAGTTATGTTAATTTAGATAATTTACTTTATCCGGCAAACTCATAAGATCATAAAATTATTTCTTTCTGTTATTTTTTCATTACTTAAATTAAAACTCAGCGAGTAACTCCCTACCAATCATGATCATAAATTGCCGGATAACATATTGGGCAAATTGTCGAATACAGTAATTTGGCAAATGATTGGCTACACGTGCCGCAGAGCGGCACGTGATCATTTGCCAAATTACCGTTATTCTACAATCTTTGCCCAATATTGTATACGTATGGGCAACCGTAAAATACTATTCTAAAAAATCGGTACAATAACATGTATAGTTACGTGTATAGTTTGTTAGAGGAGTATAGTATAACATTTAGGCGGATTTGCGGAATTGGTCCTGGATTAATCTTAAATTGCATCCTCAAAATTTAATCCGTAATGCCCCAAATTTTAGTAGCAAACAAATAAATTTTTTTATTATAAGACATACGTAACAAACAAAGTTAATTCAGGGGTAAATAGAACGTAGCATAAATATATATCGAATTGTTACCCCTTAATATATTGACAAAAAAAATCGTACTAAACTAAAACTATCTTTATATGTACTGTATATGTACAGTACATATAATAAAAAAACTTTATTTGTTTTGCTTACTAATATTTGGGGTATTACGGATTAAACTTTGAGGATTCAATCCAGGACCAATTCTGCAAATCCGCCGATATTCTAAATTAATACATCAAATTTATAAATTATAATTATGTAATAAAAAATTTGTACGAGTATAATAAAAAAAAAAACATGCATTATGCAATTAAACTAATAAAAACATTGTACGTACGTTTAATACGTATAGTGTATAAAAAATTATACGGAAAGTACACCTAAATAAACAAATATTTGGCTTTGTAGGGACCGATTTAGATCAGTCTTTGACCCAGAATTAAGTTTTTTTGGTCCTTGATTTTGAACCAGTGTAAAGATTACGGTGCCTGGATTGTGTAACGCTCATGTGACCCGTGGAACAGGTAATATGGAAGAATAGGGACACGGAATTTATGCTTTGTAATTGTGCGGTAAATATCTATTAACTATAGAGGCTTACCCCACCCCCTGGTAATATTTTCATCAAATTTAATTGGCTAAAATTTTTATATAAATTAAGATTTGGCTTGACCCCACTAGCTACCCCACTCCCTAAAATATTACCTAATAAATGTTACAGATCATAATTTAAAATGAAATCTACATTCTATACTTAACCTGCTAGCCTTCTAAAACCCATTAATACTTGTTTATTATAATTTTTTTTAAAACTAACCCTAACCCTAAACCCCTAACCCTAAAAAATGTACCCCAAAAAAATTTAGTTTTCGAGATTTTATACTATCATTTCATTTTAATCTGGATTTCATTATGATCTGTCACAATAAATGCTAGCACCTTAACACATGCCCACTAATTGAAAGTTGTTGAGCTTATCAAGATGTATCTAATAGTGGTTAGATCATTCAAATCAGCCTAGTGGATGGCGAGATATCATCAAAAAATGATTGGCTAACTATATAAAATCTTTATGTAAACAATACAAAAATTTTATATAGTTATCTAATCATTTTTCAATAATATCTCACCATCTACTGGGCTGATTTGGATGATCTAACTACAGTTAGATATGTCTTGATGAACTCTACAACTTTCAATTAATGAGCATATATCGTTAACTTAGTAAAAAAATATTTTTATATGTATGCATGCCGGGTTCATATTATTTCACCGACAATCACTTCACCGACATAACATTTCACCACCGACATAACATTTCACCGACAAATACTCAATGACAAGTTCATTTTTACCGACAGTTTGTTTTACCGAAGCTCATTTCATCGACAAGTTTTTTTGCAAAAAGTACACTAAATTTAGCCCTAATTCTACCAATTCTACCCTGACCCTAACGATAAATGATTGATCTATCATTTATGCCATTTCTTCGATTTCTGCGATTCCTTGCATATCTTGCCAATATGCCATAAACGGCTGATCTGTCAGAAATGGCAGATCTGACGTTTCGGGCGCAGCAACCTCGTGACCTATCGACAACCCGTGACGGGCTCAGATCGGCAGGGCTAACACCTTTAACCTTAAATAGCTCCTTATTCCTATTGTAAATTCAAAATGGCCCACAATTTACGTTTTTGGTTTAGATGTTGATCCTCGCGATAATATCCTACGCATGACTATCGTCATGCGTCCGTAAGATTGTCTAGAAAAACGATGAATGCGCTTCAGAGTTTAGAATCATGCCCTATGTTGCTCCTGAAGTTTTATCAGGCAGGCAGCAGTTACACGAGCAGCTGATGTTTATGGATTTGGTATTATTATGACAGAAATGTCGAATGGACAAAGACCTTTTGATGGACGCGTATTTAAGTTAAAACTCAAAGTAGATTTGCCAAGGATTGCGACCAGAGTTTGCACCTGAAACTCCTGAATGCTATATTCATTATCGATATCAAGGCATCATGATGAAATGTACACTAGCAAAATTATTTGCACAAAATTAATTTCAAAGGCGATTAATATTTTAATATTATGTTATGTTAATTTATTTAAAAATAATAATATTTCGTTTTTTTTTTAGATTTGTCACAATTGATTCTGCTCAGATTATGTTTGATATTACTGAAGTTTGAAAGTCTAGTTCAGGCTATTTGAAGTACTTTGATTTGGGATTGAGTAGGTGAACCCGAAATTAAAGTTATACAGGTCCAGCATCATCATTATTGGCTGATTTTGAGATCATCCGTGGCATCGCAAAATGTTATTGGTTAATCAAAATCGCAAATTTATTTTACAGTATATGAAAATATTTTATGTATGACTAAATTGACATTAATAAAAGCGTTATTACAAAATTTCAATTTCCCAGAGTCGAATTTGGGTTAAAATCCCGAAAAACAGATTCCCGAAAGAAAATAATACCGAAAAAGTTAGCCGGCACTAGCCATAATGCTGGCCAATTTAGTCGAAGTTATTGACCTAAAATCCCCAGAGTCTAAGTAGGCAAAATAATTGCCCATGTTTGAGAGTGTAGTATTTTAAAGGTTTATTTCTTAAGTTCTTAGTACCGCTTAGCTCGTAGAACCTAGCGATAAAACCTTGTATTAGGGAACTTTGTGTACTTCAACTAAGCATTTAGGTTAAATTTTTAAATTAATTTCGTTGATTTATGTAATTTATGAATATCATAATTTTAGATTGACCAATCGGTATACGAATTAAAGAGTTTAAAAAAAAACCAAAATATAAATTATGATCAATGACCGCCGTATTATAATATTAAATTAATTATATTTATAGAAACTTAAATATCTTAATATACAGTAACTGCATAGTAGCGACGTAGTAATTACATAATTACTATTAAATTAATTGTAATTACATAGTTGCTATGCAGTTACTGCGCATTAAGAGATTTAAGTTTCTGCATAGTATATATAAATATTTTAATAACTCAGTACTATATGAATAAAAAAATAATAGTGCTGAGGTGAGAATGGAATATAAGTGTATTGGATTAAATTAACATATTTATTTTTATATAAACACCTTAAACACCTTAAAATTATATGAAATTTAAAAATTCAGTTAATTTTATTCTCACTTGCAACATATTAGTATCATGTTTGTTAGTTATTTTTACATAGTAATAGATTGCAAACTTTTATTGAACGGATTCATGTATATTTAATAATTCTAATGAATACGTTTTATATTATATTTGAAATTTATACAATAAAGCGTATGGCATAAATTTACACTGCTAGTAAATATATAGTAAAATGGTATATATACTTCTTAAATTTACAAATTTTGTTAATTTTAAAATGATATAAATTGAGAAATAGTGGAGACTTGTTACGTTAATCCTTTAGAATTTCATTATCTTCAGCTTTAGAAAATTGTATTAGTAAAAAAAAAAAAAGATTCTTTTTTTGAAACAATCAAATTATGCTAACCTAAGAAATCTCAATATCAATTTGCTTCGAAATAGAGTGACTAAGTTGAGTCGATTCTAATAAAAAATAAATTAACGCTTAATACCAATGCATTAAACATATGAGAAATGTAAAGTAACTTCAGTCCAGAAAGTACCTTTAAGATGCCTTATTATTTCTTGTACATTGATTGATGTGCTATAATAATTATTTTGTAACATTGATAAAGATTTTAATGATGTTTGTTTAATTAT
This sequence comes from Gigaspora rosea, assembly GCA_003550325.1. Classification (NCBI taxonomy): domain Eukaryota; kingdom Fungi; phylum Glomeromycota; class Glomeromycetes; order Diversisporales; family Gigasporaceae; genus Gigaspora; species Gigaspora rosea. Next base: position 358,356 of record QKWP01000013.1, on the reverse strand, counting down.
AATATCAGCGTCAGTGAATTTCTTTTTTATATCAAGTTCTTCTTTGTCTGTTAAATTTTCTGATTCCAAAATCGATTTCCATTGATTAATTTTTGAATGGACATATTCAGCAGTAGGCCGATTTTGTGGATTTGAATCCATACATTGTTTAGATAATTCAATGTAACAATCAGGTGTTCCATCAGCAAATTCTGGACGTAAACCATAGCTAACTTTTAATGCAAGTTCAAAATCGTGTTTAAATCCATCATAAGGCCTTTTCCCAGTTGTTACTTCTGTCATAATAATACCTAAACCATAAATATCTGCCTCTTGTGTGTGTGTCTGACCACCGAGAACTTCTGGAGCAATATATGGCATGACTCCCCTTTGAATCATAATCATCTTGTTTTCTAGATAATCCCAGATCCGTAATGTATGATATTATATTATGTTTCCATAAATATCTTGATTTAGTAAAATATTACCACTATGAAAATCATTATGAATAAGTCCCGCCTTATGAATTCGAGACAAATCATAAGATATATCTGCAAGTTGCTTTAATTTATTTTGCCATACAAGTTCTCTAAAATTTTTAGTCAAAAAATCATGAAGATTTCCTCTATTGGCATATTGATATATTATACCATCATATATTGACCATTATCCGTATTCTGAGTCAATCCGTATACTTCAAGTTCACTACCCTCTAGCCTACATCGCATATGATTTTTAAACTTGAAAGAATATATGAAAAGAATTTATTAGATTTTACCCTGTAGATTTATAATTACCATATTTGTCGTAATAACCAACATGGACGTTATTTTGAATTTTTCATTATTTTGAATACAGCACATTCATCGGGAATATTTTTTGTATTCAGATCTGATTACGATAGAATTTTTTAAATCAGATCTGCAAAAATATTAAAGTAGTAAAATTCTGCAAATTTTTCTTCAATAATCGTTATCAATTTGAAGTCTTGCGCAGATCTGATATATGTTGTACCCCAAATCTAAATTTGTCCCAATTGTCAATTGGGACGGCCCAGATGTCAATTTTATAGCCAAAAATAAAAATTGGCCTAAAATGATCTCTAACTTTACTTTAATTTTACCCTAACCCTAAATTTAATTTGGCCCGATTGTCATCTGGGAAGATTGACATCTGGGGCACAACATATATATAAATTACTAAAGATCTGCGCAGTTATGAGACAAAAAAATTACCCCGATGTCTGATTCAAAATAACGCGCTTCTAAATATATAAAATATTATATCACAAATATTATCAAAAGTGATTCAGAATATTGTACATGCGCGTCCTTAAATATGCACAAAATAACGTACACCCTTTATATTATTATTCAAAATTACAATAAGCAAACAACTAACCTCATTTAAAAACTCCGAGGAACTTGTTTGAGAACCAGGTAATGTTTTAAGAGCAACTTCGCAGGATTTTTTACGATGTCGAACATAGCCTAAATTATCATCACCTTCGACCATTCGTTTGCCATCTAACCAAATTGATGAATATACTGTACCAAACCCTCCTTCTCCAATAATTTTTATATCTTTTAGTTTATTAAATGGAATCCATTCAATAACCTTTTCAAATGCCGTAGCTTTAAGCTGAAATTCATTGATACAATCATCAATATTCTCATCACCACTAGTTTTTTGATCCACTCTAGGAGGATCACATGATTGACACCAGGCCGGATTGGTGTTAAACCTCTTGCAGTGCTCACATATTCCATTAACAGACTTTCTTTTATCATTATAAAAATCAATTGCAATCATGTATTGACCAGTTTCTGTATTTTGAGTTATTCCATGTATTCTATATTTCACTAATTGTATATGAACTTTAAACTTAGATAATATATATTTTAATTAATTAATAATTTAAATTTTAAAGCAATTACCTAAAATATATAAATAAGTTAGCTTACATTTTCTAAAAGTACCGAAGTGTTCTTTTGAGAATAATTCAATCGCATAAGATCGATAGATGATATATTGCGTGACTGTATATATTTTCCAGATTCACCTTTAATTGTTCGTACACCTTTGATCCAGGTTGCCATGAATGCAACATCTGATTCTTTAATTTCTTGTAAATTAATTAGACTATCAAATGGAATCCATTCAATCACCTTTTCATATTCCACAGCTTTGAATTGGAATTCTTTAATGAAATTGTTAATCTCTTCATTTCCACTTGTCCATTCTTGAGTTGCTTTCCAGGGATCACAGGATTGACACCAAGCAGGAGAAGTGTTGTAGTGCTCACAGTATTTACATATTCCATTTGAATCACTTCTTCTAGAATTAAATTCATCTGGTATTACAATTATATATTGATTTGTTTCTGTATTTTGAGTAATTCCATATACAACATTTACTTCTGACTGCATATAATTTGTTAGCTTATAAAAATTTTAAATATATTAATATTAACAATATCATTACTATAAATTGTGAATAATGCAAATATCAATTAACCTACTTCTTTTATAAACAAATCACACGTTTGAAAATCATGTAAAATTTTAAGGTTAACACCACATGATTTATTACGTGACTGTGTATATTCTGCAAGTTCACCTGTAATTATTCTTATACCATCTAACCATGTCGCCATAAAGATTGTTTCTGAATTTTCTTCTCTGATCTTCTGTAATTTACTCAGTCTATTAAAAGGAATCCATTCAATCACCTTTTCATATTCTGTAGCTTGGAACTGTAGTTCTTTGATGAAGTTATCAATCTCTTCATTATTGCTTGTCCATTGAGTTGCTTTCCAAGGATCACAAGATTGGCACCAAGCGGGTGAAGTGTTATAATATTCACAGTATTTACATATTCCATTTGAATTGTTTCTTCTAGAATTAAATTCATCCGATATTACAATTGTATATTGATTTGTTTCTGTATTTTGAGTAATTCCATATACAGATTTTCCTTCTAGCTGCATATAATTTTTAAGCTTATAAAAGTAATAAATGCATTAATAGAATCACTATATATATTATGAATAATTAATAAATTAACTTACTTCTTTTAAAAACAAATCACATGTTTGGAACCTTTAAGGTTAACACCATATGATTTAATACGTGATTGTGTATATTCTACAAGTTCACCTTCAATTATTCTTATATCATCTCCTTTAATTATTCTTTTACCGTCTAGCCATGTAGCCATAAATGTCATTTCTGTTTCTTTTTCTCTAATTTTCTGCAATTTATCAAGTTTATCAAATGGAATCCATTCAATCATGTTTTCATATTCCGTAACATTGATTTGAAAATCTTTAATGAATTTATCAATATCGACATGTCCACTTGTCCATTTGTTAGTTTCTTCTAAAGGGTCACATAATTTACACCACGTTGGAGAAATAAAAGGTCGATTGCATTTTGTACATTTTCCATAAAAATTGTATCTTTAAAATGAAAATGCATATTAATTTCTTTGATTATATTAGTTGTAACAAAATGATAAATTATATTAATAGAATATTAACCTTTTTGTTTGATCGATTGGTGATTTCATAAATTAATATAAGACTTTTAATAAACAAAATTTGATAAGCTTTTCTACTTACTTGCTATTTTTTATTATACCGGTAATTAATAAAGAATATTAAATTATGAGTGCTCCTTAAAACATTTGGGTCTTTGCCTTGAAAATCACGTTCCGACATTTCCTATCGGGCTAATTCGGACAAATTCAAACCCGCGTACCGATTCGTGTTTATTGTAAATCATCATTTATCTTTATTGATTCGATATTTTATCGAATCAACTATCGAATCAATAAAGGTAAAGGATGATTTACATATAAACACGAATCGATACGCGGGTTTGAATTTGTCCGATTTAGTCCGATCGGAAATGTCGGAACGAGTTTTTCAAGGCAAAGACCCCATTTGTTTAATAAATGGGAATTTTATGCTTACAAACTAACAATATTTATGAAATTGATTGAAAAGTATGTTAATGTTTAACTCCTTGGTTGCTATTTTCATATAAATGTTAATACTCACTCTCTATAATATGAATGATGATAAATATGATTAGAAGGCGAGATAATTTACATTATAATGATTAATATAAACATAATTGCGATTCACACTAACCGCCTAAAAAAATGTATTTGATCAATATGACGTTTATAGTTTAAAATAAAAATAAAATTAAATTAATATTATACATACTGGACAATAATTAAAGTTACTTTTTTGCAGACATAATTGCAGATGATCATGAAAATCTTAAGGCAAGACGTGACAAATAAAAGGAGTGGAACTATTTCATATTCAAAAAGGAAATCATATTTGTAATAATAGACCTATTTAAACAGAAATTGAGTTAATAAATCTAGTTAAATAGGCATTATGTCACTAATGTCTTAATTCAAACGGATTTCTTTAATCGAAAATTACTCGTGATAAGGGTTGGGGGCACGGTGTCCCAGGGCATGCCTTAGGGGCATGCCCCCCGGGCATGCCTAGGGGCATGCCTTTGAGCCAAAAGGCATGCCCTATCATATGATTATAAATCTGAATCATATGAATTGGTATGCATTGATTGGCCAATTTTTGTGAATCTTTTGGTGATACAAATCCTGGTTGGCTAATAGAAATAAATTCAAACCAAAATTTATTAATTCTGATAACTATTATCATTGTATATTTGGTTAAAAAAAACTTGAATTTATTTATCAATCAATATATATTTAATAACAAAATAAATAATGAAAAACATAAATGAATTAAAAAATTGGTAACTATCAATAAAATAATATATGTGTATAGAGTATAAAAGGTATAGAACATAGAATATAATTATATAAATCCTATATATACTCTATATCTAATATATAGTAGCTTTTAAAACTTGTTAAATAATCTATAATTATATGGAATGTTTAATCTATAAGACAAAAAGTGTATTTCATCGCTAACTTTTAATTTACTTCTCTATTTTCTGAATTATTTTTACTATAGGTAGAATAAAAGTAGTTTCAGAATTTATTCATTTAAAATCAAATAATATATATAGTACAATATGTGATAATAATTTAGTAATTGACCAATCAGAATTAAAGCTTGCTATGCTATATAACATATGATTTATATATAGGGGGCATGCCCAGGGCACAATAAGAGAGGGCATGCCTCAGCCCGAGGCATGCCCCTAGGGGCATGCCCAAAATTTTTACTGTGCCCCCAACCCTACTCGTGATGTAGGGATAATTTCATAACGATAAATATAATGACAATTTTGGACACGTTCATTTTACCGACAGTTTATTTCACCGAAACTCATTTCACCGACAAAGTAATTCTTGTCATTGTCGTTAGGATCAGGGTAGAATTAGGTAGAATTAGGGCTAAAGTTAGGGTGCTTTTTGAAAAAAAACTTGTCGGTGAAATGACCTTCGGTAAAACAAACTGTCGGTAAAATGAATTGTCGGTGAGTATTTGTCGGTAAAATGTTATGTCGGTGAAGTGATTGTCGGCGAAATAATATGAACCCGAAAATTTTACTCACTTGAATAATTATCTGCGGAATATTCCTAAAAAAAATATCAAAAAATGCACCCCACATAATTACAACATCCAAAAAATTTTCAAGTACATTAAATATATTAAATGGCTTGTAATCGTTTAACTTAGTAAACATAAGTAAGTCTTTCAAAATTGTCAAATATTCATAATCGGTTGCTATCAAAATAATTAGTATAATTACTAATCCCCGATGTTTCATAACCCATTTTTTAAAATCTTTACTAATAAAGGGATTTTTAATTCCTTCACAATAGTATAAATTCCTATATAAAAATTTATAAATAATGGAACACTCAAGACGACCACACTTCAAAATAGTGTTTTTGCAAAATCAAAAGATAAAGATGACATTAATTTAATATTAATTTAATAATAATAGAAATAACTTATTTAGCAAAAATACCTTGCCCAGTAAAGCTCCGGCACATTTTCAGAATTATAACCCACAAAGAGAACTGAAAGAATAAAATTAGGGATGATTAATCCAAGCCTTAAGATTGCCGAACTTAGTGCCTCGAATTTTTTTGATTTTAACTTTTTAAATAAAAATTTTTATAAAGATTCGTGAAAAATGTTTCTAAAAGAACATTGATAAAATAAATTTACCTTATAACTTAGTATATGAGATAATAAGCATAGTATTATAAAAATCATAATTCCAATGAGTATCGTTATTAGTACTTTGAATAATTCCATATATTCCCTACAAATATGAAAATACATAAAATTCAATTCTGAAGCATTTTTAAGTGAGACAACTAACTCACATCTTGGTTGAAAGCCGTAATCTTGGTCTAGTCCATTTGTAACACCGAGAGAGAAGGTAGTGACATTCTGTAAATTATCATAGTGTTTAAATCTGAAAAAACCTCCGAAGCAGTCCTTTTAGTTTCATTATTTCCTATATATATACGAATTAAAATAACGATTTGATCATAAAATACATTATGGAATCTATTATCTGATCTTAAACAAGAACGATTTATTGGCACTTTATTAGCAAGCTCATTCAATAAGTTATCAACGTATGCTGATTGGTATGATTGATTATGTTTAGAGAAGTTTAAGAATTTTTTGGAAGCTTCTGTAGTAAGAAGAACTGAGCCCATAACAGCTTTATCTGTAAGGAAGCAAATAAGAAACATGTGAAATGTTTTAAATGAGCATAACGTAATGCGTACGTACTATCTGAGTATACCTTCCGATCATCTAGGTCAACTAAAAGCCAAAAAAAATAAAATAAATAAAGCGGATGATACGTAATTTCCAAAACAAATTTAAAAGATAAGTTTAAAAAAAATTACGTGTTTTAAGAATCCAAATACCATCATGAATTCCTCTTAAAGGTTCATCACCGAAATCACGTTTGACAAAATTATTATCCATAGTCACAAAATATTGTTCGCCATATTCGTTGAACGTGCTATTAATGACTTTTATACTAATAGTATGTACAAAATCATAAACACTGATTTTACAGAAATTATGCATAGTTGCTGAAACTCTTTGTCTAATGCTGTTATCAGAGGCTTTATAGATGGTGATGTTGCCTGTTGACGTTAACAAACCAATAAATTCAGTGAAAGTGATGTCAAGGAAGGCCGTCAATGAATTGACAGTATCATTGATTGATGGAATAGTTTTGGTTATCAAGAAATTATCATAACCATAATCTAGATCTAAATAAAGAAGCATTAATACAGCATAAAATATTTAATAAAATTTAAGTTAGAAATTAAATAAGTATACTCAACGATATTTATCAGTATTAGGTATCGGAATATTGAGCAATGACCAAGAAATATTATCATTTGTAGAGGGTGAAGAGAGTAGAAAAGTATTATTCTGTGTAATAGCGTTTACACTAAAGTAGTTTGTAAGAAATGATGTTGATTTGCTAAAATTGTAATAAATATGATAATAAGTATTATTATCATTATTATTATAGGTTGCAACACCTAATATAAAATCATCTTTGAATGTCATTATTTTTGCTCTCAAACCTTGCTGAGGCAAATCGATTATGCCAGATATGTATATATTTCCTGATGAAAAAAGGGTAATATCTACATATTTCGTTGTATTATTGTTTCTAATAGAGGCTATGCAAAGAATATACCAAATAGATTTATCACAATCAACTGAAATAATTATCGTATTGGGTTGTGTTATTTGATAGATATTAACCGTAGGTTTAAAACCACCTTCCGTTTGATTGTAAGGTATAAACTTCGTGCAAAGTCCGCTAATTGAACCTTGAGTATAGTTAAGAATTGCTAAATAACCACTATCAAAGGTGGAAACAATCGACATTAAAGAAAACCGCGTAAAATAATCTTGCATGACTGGGTTAAATCTGTATATTCTGTTAAATTTGTTAAATTTCCATTATCATCACTATATGGATATAATATTAAGTCATCAGTGTAATAATTATATTTAATACAATTAATAATAATATAATATATTTACATTGAATATTGCACATAATACCAAACCAAGTCTTCCTCAAACACTTGAACAAATCTAATAAATCCAAATTTACTGTTTGTGTTCAACTGAATTGTACTATTAATCCAAATAGGATAACCAAAATCAAAACACCTATTACTAGAAATTTACAGAATGATTATTAATAATTTTTATAAGATATTTGTGATATAAAATATTACTATACCTTCGACTGATTCCATCCCAATCGATGACTTCCCCGCACTCTACGTAAGATGTAGGATCAGAAGAATCATTTGTTTTAACATAAGTTACTAGAATGAATGGTTTTTGTAAAGGATATATTGTAATAGGATTTACTAAATTATGCAATATACTTAAATTATTGTTTTTAGTATCATTTAAATATATGACTATATTGTTAAGTTTGTTGATTTTATATTTATCGCTATTGAGTAAACAATAATTTATAGAATTTATAGGATCTAATTTTAATTTTGGATCAATCTCTTTAACAGTTCCATTTAAAAAAATTAGCCTTATTCGTAATTTCTGTTCTAAACTCATTCCACCAATTTTTGAACAATCGACTGATTGTGTTGATTCATTTCGTATAATATGAACGAGAATTGTTCCATCATCATAGGTTTTAATGTCAGCTATAAGAGGTGGTGCATTATGATCTCCTAATTCACTTTCAGTGTGGTTAAAATACTTATTGGTAATTGTTGTGAGTGCGTTAATGATATGAATAAGCAAAGTAATAAATACTGTACTATAAGATTGTTTATAAGATTGTAAAAAAAACTAGATAATTTCATCACGAATTACTTTTATATCGTATTGTACGAAAAAAGTTAAACATTAGAAAATCGGACAGATACATGTATATATACTTTTACACCACTTGTTGCCCTAAACGATCCTTTTAGCTTGTTTATAAAATAAATATAATGAACATTCATAAGGTACTTGCTAATTTTATTTATACAGTTTAGAGTAATTTTCAAATATATGTTAAAATTGATTAGATAATATTACATGTTATCTTCATAAATTAGATATATGTATACTTGAATACTAGTATAAAAAATTTAAGAAGCAAATTTCCTTTTTCAGCTAGGAACTGTTTGACGGTCTTATGCACGAACATGATACAAATTACTGCAGGCATTAAGATAATTGTACGTACGGTGCAGGAAACCTAAAAACTTCGATCACTTATATAGAATAAAGGTTAACTAACTCATTGAAGATAATCTCAATAGAATTTTATTGCATATATATATTGTTGTTTGCTTATTGAGATCGATAATTTAGAAAATTCATTTTCGATGTGCTACTAATTTATGCATCATCTCTACATAGAATAATGAGGCTTTTGGTATGTACGCGTACGTACGTACGTAGTAAAGAGCATTAAAAACAGTCTATATGCCGTTGAGATTGCATATGATTCACAAACAAATTGAAGATCACATAGTAAACTCTCATAACAATTTTTTTTTGTCGATCAATTTTAAAACATAATAAATTCTAAACTTTAATAATTCGTGAACTAATAAAGTTATACTTATAAAATTATACTTATTCGAATCGTCTTAACATGATCTTTAACTTAATAGAGCCATTTTGAATTTTTCAATAATAAAATTGCTATTTTTGTTACTGAATTATGCTTTAATTATATAAAAGGAGCGAAAATGGTTCTATTACACTAAAAAGCACATTAAACGATTCGAACAAGTATAATTTTATAGGTATATCTTCATTAGTTTATGAGATATTAAAGTTTAAAATTACTATATGGTGCAGCATCGAGGTGCAGCATCAACTAAAACAAGGCTTATGGTATTTTTTGCAAAAATGAATTAACTATACCATCATATAAAGCAGGAATTCTTCTATATAACTTGACATTTAAAGCATAAACCTTGTTTTAGTTGACGCTGACCCATATGATCTCTACTAAGTTTGTGTTTAATATGCCCTAATGTGCCGTATGCATTATGTAGGCGAAGTTGCATGCTACATACCGTATAGACCCAAAATAACGCCCACCTGCGCGTTAATTGATTGACCTGCGCGTTATTTCGAGTACGCCCATGTGCGTTATTTAATAAAAGATGATTTTCAGAGCCTAAATAATTTCAAATTAACGCGCATGTATATCTTGCATAGTGAAACCCAAACTTAACCTAATTAACATAATATAACGTATACGTATCGTACTGTTACAGCCTATTTCATGTATAAACGGTTATGTTTTTTGATATTCTTACACAATTATGGCGAATGCAAGTATTAAAGTGAATCAATTTACAGCAAAATAAACATGTTGACGAACTAAAAGCTGGTAAAATAGTTGTCTGTTTCAGATAATGCTATCTTGAATTTATAAATATAATTTTTATTGAATTCTTAATAAGCAATTACATCATAACACAAAGTCTAAAAAGACCTTAATTTTTTAAACTATTTGAATAAAAATTAAAAGTTATATTTGAGATCTTTAACTTAGCAGGATTAAATATTTCAAACAAATATTTTCGTAATAAACTATCTTCTGATTCTTGCTTATTGCTGTGAAAGAATCTATTAAGATATTTCTGATATCATCTAATCAACTTTCAAAAAAGTAAAATATATCTATAATGATACTATAGTTATAATTAAACCCCAGATCAATCAACTCAGTAAGTCTTTCTTTAACAACTTTGATATTAGGTTTGGTCCATTCTGTTGGTTGTGCTAGTGGAAATAGAATTAAAAGTAATCCTTGTATTACAAGATCATTAATATCCTCGCATATTTCAAAATAACCAATTTCTTTTACAGAAATACTAGGTCTTTACAAATCAAGATTGATCTCGCAATTATATTAAGTTTGCAATTATTTTCATGTCTGTCCTTTGGGGATACTCTTCTGGTGAATTATTTAGCGCAACGTTAAATTTTCTTGGTGGAAATGGTACAAATTTTTTGCATAATATTAGATCCTTGATTTCATCATAATTCTTTTCTAAAACACTTGGTTAAAATATCTTGATTTTTTATTACACAAACCAATTTCCCATTTGTAATTGAAAAGTATAGCCCACCTCAAGATTAATTTAAATCTTGAAAAAAAAACCAAATTTGACTTTAGGGGAGTTTGGGCCTTTTCTACTGCAACGGCCCCATATTATTACTATAATTTATTCATTTATTTCAATTGTTAATATTTAATGAAGTTAAATTTTCTTAATTGCATATGCAAGGGCAATATTTCACTTGAATTAAAAAAAATCATAATGAATAATTAAAATAATTGATGAGAAATAATACATAAATCTCAATTCAATTATGATTCAATTATAAAACAAAATAAGTTAGGAATTTCTAAAAATCATACTTTAATGGAAAACAGTTCAAATACCATTTTATATTAACAAAAAAAAACTAGATATTTTAAGTAGATAATATTAGATTGTCATCTATGTCATATTATTTGATATATAAATTACGAATGCACATAAAAATAGAAATTTTTAAGTTTATACATATAGGCTGCTGTCAATAGAAATAAGTCAGATTGGCATTGTTTAAAAAAACAATATCTTACCACAGTTCATATCTCAATGAATTTTGAAGCTACAGTATCTTAATAATTTAAATGCCAAAAAAAGCTTAAAATCTAAGCTTTCCTTTGACTTTCAAATAATCATGAGCTGTGAATAGTAAGATATTATTTTTTTTTAAAATTTCAATTCACCTTATTGTTCCAAAATTATGCAATAATAATTTAAAAATAGATTATTTGGATTTTTAATATAAGTTGATTGTTAAATAAAGTTTTTTTTTTATCAAAAAAGTATCTGAAAAAAATGTCTGAAACTAGAATTGTTTTAATTATATAAGTAATATTTAAATTTTTTTTAAATTGTATACTTTTGCAAACCACTTTATGAAATGATAGTCAATACTCTTGACTTCTTTCATATTATTTTTCATGAAAACTATAAATTTTTGACTTTTACAATTATGAAATTGCATATTTTGTATAAAAAAGTTCTTTAGAAAATCAATAATTTTCTGTTCACTTTCGGCAATGAATCGAATTTTTGGTATATTTAGATTGAGTTTACGAATTCTTATATCATTATGATCCTCGAATTTTTTGGTAATTTTGTTTTCAAATTCAGAGTTGTAGACAAGTATTACACTTTCATTATTGTAAAAATTTAACATTGCATCTCCGAAAGAGATCCTTAAGATTGAATATTGAATATTATCATTAGTTCGCTTATACTCTTGACAGATTACAAGGAAATGATTATTCTTTAATAACTTAATTATGTTATCTTTGAACATTTCGTTTAGAATTATTTAAGAGCATCTAAGCTAGAATTTGAAAGGTTTTAAACCTGAAAAATTCTTTAATTTTTAATGTTTTTCTTATTAAATAAAAATTATTCAATACTAATGAAAACGTAACCTTTTTTTAATTGAAGTTTTGATAATATACAAATAAAAAATATATATATACATTCTATTAATAGTTTGACTTCACTAGTCTTTCATATAATCTTCTTGAAAATAATGTGAGAAAAGAATTAACGGATGCACTTTTATGATTAAGAAGATTTCAACAACTTTATCAATCATAATTTATTTAACATAGTATTCAAAATAATACAGAATATTAATCACATTATAAAATAAAGTTCTTTAGGAAATGTGATAGAATTAATTGTCTGGAGCGTGAGTGGAGAACTTTACTGTCCAGGTCTATAATAGTTGCTCTATATTAATGTTTAGATTTTAATAGAAATTTACTATCCAGACTTATATATCCTGAAAATATAACATAATGAATAGTAGAATTTAGAATTTTGTCTCTGAAAAATTATGATCAGCATTTTGCGTAAAAGCCCTACACCCTATGCGTTGACGAAGTCACGCTAGGGTTATTATCGCGAGGATAACCGGATTTGTGGCTTATATGAAATTGAGGAGGCTTATATGAAAAAGGTAATAAATAGCATATGATCGTATGCAATGGAGATTATAGATGCGTGATAGAGATTGTAGATATGCATGCAGCAGAGATTATAAAGATACATATGGGGAATCTCAGTGCTTTCTTACTTCGCTTGTCTTGTCACTTGTTCTCTTCGATGCCTGATAAGATTCTGGCTCCCATCCCTCCCACCCTCTCTCATTCATTGCACCTAGCACCCTGCCTGTTGTCATGTGTAACGAGTTGAATTCGCCGCACCATAGCGTGGGCTCGAACTCGCTTTTTTATGTTGACGTTGTCATGTGTACAGAGTTGAATGCGCCGCACCATAGCGTGGGCTCGAACTCGCTGAAAAATTTTTTGATGTTGTATGTAACGAATTGAGTGTGCGGCATGGGCTTGGACTCGCTATGAAAAAAAAAAGAAAAGAAAAGAAAAGATGCGCCACACCTTAGCGTTGGCGATTTTCAATTATGCTCCGTCACGTGACATATTCACGTGCACACATAGAGTTGTTATGAGCTAGGGATTGGAACCGCCTTTTCTTAATCGTTTAATCATTTAACCGTTTAACCGTTTAATTTGGCCGGAACTATAGAGCAATTTTTAAACGGTTAAACGGTTCCAATCCCTATTATGAGCATAGTATGTAATAGCAGAAGACACATAGAGTTGTTATGAGCACAGTATGTAATAGCAGAAAAGAATGATGAAGTGGAGCACTACTCCCATCATGTATCTTCATAATGTCTAATAAAGAGAGTGTTTAATATGAAATCGTGAGCGAGAATAATTTCAGTAATATACAATTGTAATACTGTATTACTGAAATTATACAAAACGCCAGTCATAATTTTTTAGGAGCCAAATTTCAAACTTGATATCAATCAAAATTTTTATTAATTATATAAAATTTTTCTGAACTTTTAAAAATTTTAATTTAAAATGAGCAACCTTGAACAACCCAATATGAAATGACTCCACGATAACTTAATACCCACGCATTATTTAGATTATGTTCCAATAATCTATTTGACTATATAAGCAACTCTTCATGTTTATTTAGCTTAAGATATCCTATTTTATCAAGAGTATTTAAAGAACTTTGATTTAAAGGTCAACCACCAAATTATAAAGAATTTAAAGTAAATTAGAAATTTTGACTGCTATTCGAATTTTGAAATAAAACGTTCATGAAGTGTATAACGTTTCATACAAAACGTTGTAAAAATTAATTGAATTTAATTATTTGAAATATTAATTAAAACAAGTAAAATTAATAATTAATATGAATTCTAATAAAATGATTACTAAAATATGAAAAATCAAAGTGGTGGCTTCATCTTTTATTAAGATAATTTGCAAGTAGTGATAGAACTAACAATACGAAAAATAGATGAATCCTAATTGTTACATGAAGAATAATATTTTTCAATATACGAGGTATCGCATTTGAATTTTTGATTTTTAAGCCCTATCATCACTGTTTGCAAGTATTCAGCATCTTTATTTAAATTTTATTGTGCTAATCTCTTTCTTTGTTAGATTGATTTCTAAAATAACAACTTCTACGAAGTATGTATGTACAAAACTTGTTATAGTAATGTAAAATACGTGTCTCAAATAATATGCAGAGATGCGTTATTTATGACTATATGGTATCATTTTCAGAAATTAACAACACAGTTAATTTATACTGAACAAATAAAATTAATTCAATTTCAATGATTTTTTAATTCTGATTTTTTTTTAATCAATTGAAGCAAATTCTTTATATATAATATTTCATACCTATTATTATTATGCATTGTAACAAATGCTAACACTTCTATTTTACAAAAAAAAACTTCCATCACTTGCATTAAAAGAAATCTTTGAGATTTTAGCAAATGATATTAAAACACTTTATTCTTGTGCACAGGTAAATTCTGAATGGTTTTGTGAAGCATCTTGATGTGATCCTTTTTCAAATAAATCAAAGACACACCATGCTATAGGAACCTATAAACAAGAAATATCTCTCCATGAAAAGCAAATTATCAAAAAAAATTTTAACATTTCAATATTCGAATCTAATTTATTATTACCATACTCTTCATTTTATGATTTATTAATAAAAATAATTTCATGGATGCTGTAATCAATTTTTGGCAAAATTTTCATAAACGTTCTCAAGATTGTATGAGAATATTTAATTTAAAAATGCTTTTTAAACTTTTTATTCAATGATTGTTAAATAAATCTACTAAAATTTAACGCTTTATATTCGTAGATTTATACTATAATGTTTTCCAGATTTAGGCAATTCTTTTGTAAAATTAGTTGAAATTCAGAATGGATTAAAATACTTTTTACTTACAAACACACTTATGCACATTCATAACACATATTTTTTAAATGCCCTACAATATTAATTACACTCACTTTCATATTTAGAATTTAATTCTGAATTTAAACAAGTTTTATTAATTGGCTTTATAAAAAAAATATCAATCCCTTTCAAAATTAATTATTTACAATTGTTTATTTGAAAACGAATAACAAATTCCTTTTAAACAACTTGTAATTTATAACTTTACAGCACCTGTTATTAAACTTCTTTTACCTTGCAATTCAAGTTTAAAACCCCTAAAATTGGTCCGTGCTATAGAGATAAAGTTGAGAAAATTTTTTAAATTGCTTTTGAAAGTTGCCCAAATATTGCAGATTTTCCAATTGGATTAATTACATGTAATCTAGATTATTTAGAGACTTCTTGGGTTCCTAGCTTGCAATATTTGATACCGTATTAAAATCACTTTGTAGTTAATTTAAAAAGTATG
Organism: Gigaspora rosea; assembly: GCA_003550325.1. Lineage (NCBI taxonomy): Eukaryota > Fungi > Glomeromycota > Glomeromycetes > Diversisporales > Gigasporaceae > Gigaspora > Gigaspora rosea. The sequence continues at coordinate 342,512 of QKWP01000013.1, read as the reverse complement.
AAATTAGGAGATTACTTAGAAAAACTAGCAAAATCATTATCTAAATATATAAAAGAGGTTAAAATATAGATAATTTTACAATCAGGTTATGAGGATAAAGTAACCTTAGATAATTTAAGTAAATTCTTTAGTAATATTAATACCAGAAGCTTATTTGTCCTTTTAGAAATTGTTATTCCTTATAATGCGCAAGTGGTTTCTAAGAGTATTCAATTTGATGAATTTGGATACCAGAAGAAATCAGAAACAAAAATCTTAAAAATTTAGTTAGTTATAATACTTCAGTCGACATATTATTTTAAGTTTAAATTAAATGAAAAAAAGTACCAAATTCTTGTGAAGATATCTTCTCAAATGATACCGGTAAATAGACAAACCATGAGCCGAGCCGTAACTCTGGTCAAATTTGTAAATTTTATTAAACTTTGAAATTATTTAGCCTTTCTTGAGTTATTTCTGTTAAAATTTAAAATTTTAAATTTTAAAAATTTAAAATTTTAAATTACAATTCTATTAAATATTCAATATCAACAGTATTATTTTACTTCTCATATTATAAGTTTTATATGAAATAAAAATAATCAGGATATTTATTATTTCTTGCTTTTACTCAAATTGCAACAAATTCATTTGATATGGCATCCAAATAGCAACAAAGACCTAAGACTAGCAAACTATAGATGCCTTAGTTTTTTGTTTTATTTTATTTTATTTTTTATTTTTTTACTTTTTGACAATAATATTTAACAAGTAATAGAAAGATCAATAGGAGGACCACTCAAGTACAATATTGGTTTTGATTGATTCTAATATATGAAATCGCACTAATTTGAAACAGAAAAAAACTTTAGAATCTATATTCAATCTTTTATATGCATTAGAATTAGGGCTGTTAATCGGACCGTCCGGTCCGTCCTGGTTAAAAGACTGTCTTTTAAAAAAAACTGGATCTAGGACCGAATAGGACCGAATAGAGCTAGACCGGACGGACCGATGATAATCCTTTTTTGCTATAACAATGAAATTAAATTTGTCAATATAAAGAATTTCAATACTTTTACAATAAAGTTTACAAATTATAATATTTGCTTATATGATATAAGGCCGTTCGAAGTTAATTTTTCGGTTAACATCATCCCTCCCCTTTCCCTTTGATGTCCCCCAGTAAAATGAACATATAAAAAAAAGTAAAAATTAAAAAAAATAAAAAGACATTATAACCACGAAATAACGCGAAGGGGTGTGGTTTCGAATTTCGGCCTAAATTAAGCTTAATTCAGGCCGAAATACGAAACAACTCCCTATGCGTTATTCGCGGTTATATGGCAAATATAAAATAAAAAAAAATTTAAAATAAAAAAAAAAATAATTTAAAATAAAAAAAAAAAATAATTTAAATAAAAAAAAAATAAAAAAAATAATTTAAAATAAAAAAATAATTTAAAATAAAAAACAATAATTTAAAAAATAAAATTAAACGAATTAAAATAAAAATAAAAAAATAATTTAAACAAATAAAAAAATAATTTAAAATAAAATAAAAATAAAATAAAAAAAATAATTTAAAATAAAAAAAATAATTTAAAATAAAAAAATAATTTAAAATAAAAAAATAATTTAAAATAAAAAAAAAAATAATTTAAAATAAAAAAAAAAAATAATTTAAATAAAAAAAAAATAAAAAAAATAATTTAAAATAAAAAAATAATTTAAAATAAAAAACAATAATTTAAAAAATAAAATTAAACGAATTAAAATAAAAATAAAAAAATAATTTAAACAAATAAAAAAATAATTTAAAATAAAATAAAAATAAAATAAAAAAAATAATTTAAAATAAAAAAAATAATTTAAAATAAAAAAATAATTTAAAATAAAAAAATAATTTAAAATAAAAAAAAAAATAATTTAAAAAATAAAATTAAAAATAAAAATAAAAAAATAATTTAAAAAAATAAAAAAAAAAACGAGAAAAAAAATAAATAATAAAAAGATACAACTAAAATTTTAGTTCCTTCCTCTAATATATGTTTATTTCAATTTGCGATGAAACGTTTCAAGAAAAACTGCTAAAAAAAGAGCTTTCCGAAGTGTTTTTTTTATTCGATTTTGAAGAGCTAGAGGACTAGTATTAATGAGTAAGTTGAAATATTTAAATAAACATGTAACTTTTACGGAAATAACAAATCTGCAATTACAAACCAATTATTCGAGCCATCTGATCAGTGATTTATTCATTCAATGAGTAACAAAATTTGCATTTCGGCCAATAGGAACTTGGGGGATTTGTAAACCCAAAAATCCGATCTGTGATCGCTGCAGATCCGATCACCAGATCACGAGAATTTGGCTGTAAAAATTGTACGTACGAAGTTCTTTTTCTCGGATGAATGCAATACATATTTATTTTTATTTATTAATTTATTTTTTGCTCCTATCTTTTGTTAGAGGAATGTAATTTTAACACTGAATCAAATTTATCCGACTTAATTAGCAACTCAACTAGAAATCTCTAGACTCTCTAGACTAAATTTAACTTGAAGTCAATTCAGATTTACTACTTTAAAAATAGTTTGTTCATTTTAAATGTTCGTTTCATTTGCCCCCTTCGCCCCTCTTCCGAGAGTCCTGGAGAGTGATGTTAACCGAAAAATTAACTTCGAACAGCCTGAGAGAGCAATAATTAATACGTTTGATAATTTTAGTCATACACAAATTATGGATTAGAAAATAATATAGTATATTAATTAACTTCGTAAATATGAACATTATATTAAAATCAGTTAAAAAGATATTTTGTCACTTTTAACCACTTAACATTCGATAATTTGATTGAATAATATAATCATAAGTCCAGACAAGTTGGTTATGTGTTTTACATTACCCTCCCCCCCTCAGAGCTCCCCCCTCCCTTAGTAAAAAAAATTTTGAGAATATACATAGGACTACGGAACTTTTCGGAAAATGTTTATATAGTCACGGAACAATTCGGAAAAATTTTTTTTTTGAAAAAAAATTTTTTTAAAATTTTACTATGTGAACCACCCCCTCCCCCCGGAGGAGAGAGGGGGTAATGTAAAACACATAATCAACTTGGTCTGGCCTAATTGTGCACGCCAAATGTTCAATCTTGCACTGATTCAAGACAAGAATTGTCTTAATATATGAAAATATTAAAGTAAATTAACAAAACGATTAGATGTTACTAGCATAGAAAAAAAAATATTTATTAATATAATATTGTTAGCATTTACATGTCTGTCAAATACTTAAAAATTTATAAACCTAATATATTTAATAAAAAAAATATAAAAAATAAAGTATACTACTAGCATCGGGTTATTTCCAAGTTAAAATCAAAAAAAATTGAATGTTATAGTATAAAAGTTTTATACGTATTTTATAAGCATCATAAAATTATATACGTATATAAAAAAATACCTGCTATCAGGAAAAAATATTTTTTTTGTAAAATTAAAATTTAGAATGGTAAGTCTTCATTAAACCAAGATTTTAAACACAAAACAGCCTGAACTGTTTCATTATCAAGAGAATTTCGTGATTTAGTAACTGTTAATCCAGCTAAACTAAATAGTTGTTTACATGGAACACTAGTAGACATAATAGCTAGATAATCTTGTATTTGCATATAGGAGTTGTTTGGAACACGAGTTTGAGGCAAGCTAATAGGCGTTGTTTGAAACACGAGTTTGAGGCTAATAGTTAATTTAGTCGAATGTAAATTATTAAAAATCCTCGGCTAAATTAATCATTAGCTTGTTTCAAACTCGTATTCCAAAATAATGCCCATAGGGGCTGTGCAAATTGTAAATCAACTGATCACGCCATTGCTGTCATTAATAAATTTCTCTATTTTATTAACGTTAACAACAGCCCGTTCTCATTATACATTAAATGGTTTAATCTTGTTTAACAAACTAAGGGGGTTTGTAATTGAATTTTATCCAAAAACAACATTTTATAGTTGTTTCAAAAAATGCGTATTATCATGTTTATTTTGATATTTACCATTAGAACCGACGGTCCTTTCGGTCCGTCCTAAAAAGGACCGGACCGGCCCGATCCCTGGACGGACCGAAGGACCGTCGGTCCGGACCGGACCGATTAACAGCCCTAATTAGAATGTTGTAAAAATCCCAATACGAATTTTCTAAGAATTACAAAAAATCTAGATAAAAATATAATCAAATTATTATTACAGTTTATTCAAAAACTATAGTTAACTAGAGTTTTAAAATACAATTTATATTAACTATCAATGTAAAGAAGGTAGTATAAATCTTATAATATGTTAATATTGGATCGAATATTAAGTTACATAGAACATTTGTTGATAGCGCTTTCACCATAAGAGTCTTCAGTAGCAGATATGCTAGCCCAGTGATAGTGTACATTGTAGAACATCAGTTAGCTGTGTAATCATTAGTAGAGATTGTACCCGTATAAGTGCCACCGTGTAAGAAGTGTTAGCCGGGTCATAGATATCGCTACCCGAGCATTTAATACTGAATAACCAGACTGAGTTGGTGACCCGAATTAACAGTCAGAAGCTCGTCTGATTGGTTAATTTTTGTAGATCTACCCGTGATTACTAGCCAATCAAATTCATAGCTTTATTACAATATTGACATTAACTATTAACAAAAAACTACAAGGAAACGAAAGCCTTATACGTAGAAAGAAACAAAAATATATACAGTATGCTATAAACGTATAAAGAAAATATAATAAAGCGATTATTACTTTAACAAGCTTAAACACTCTATATTTCACTATATATAAACCAAGACCTTAAACAAATCTTAATACGCTTCAAGAACAAAGCCTATCCTATACATTATATTAAACTTCCTTATTAACAACCTCGTTTTGTCCAAAAACCCAACTTATGATTTTTAATCGTAAAAAAGAAAATAGTTATTTCCGTTAGAAACTGTTTCTATTTAGCAGCTTAAAATTTAGAAAAGGTTTTTTTTCTTTACCTAGTTCAAAAAGTCGTTACTAAGCTAACTTCTCTTAAATTAGAGATTATTTTTGAAATTAGCTTTCTAGCACCTGTTCGAAGCTAGAAGCGATATTTGTTAAGGGTAGTTACTTGTGTAATGTTACTTCTTTAAAAGTACTCTAAGCCATATAAATAAATTACCCGGGCAATTGATTTGCATTAGCCAATCAGACGAAGTTCTGCCTATTAAATAAAGCCAAACCGATCAAATGCCCTGTATAAAAATTTTGTCTTGTTTTTATTCAAAAAAAAAAAAGGTCGGAACGGAGTCGATTTTCTGAGTATATAATGTTATACCTAATGTTGTCAATCCAAAATTTTTTTTCACATCATGGTATAAATATTGTACAATATTGTACTGGCATTCGAGAATCGACTTCGTTCCAAACATTTTTTGTATATATTTTTTTTCTTATTGCGATCATTGTGATCAACTGAGTCAACCGGGTCAACCGGGTTATCCGAGTTACCCGGGTTGTAACCCGGTTTGGGGTTTTTTTAAACGGGTGAGTAACCCGGAGTTGAAATTTTTAACGGGTACAATCTCTAATCATTAGGTTGCTTGGTAAAAGTTATAGTAGTTGGACTCATTTATGAGTTTTTTAGACTAACTGTTTTTAAATTTTAAAAATTTTTTGATTTCTTAACAGTTAAGAGAAATTGGGGTTACTATATTTAAAAGTTCATGTTACGAAAACCAATAAATTTAACAAAGCACAAAAGAAAAATTACTTATCAGATCTAATTTAAACTGTGAATTGTGAGAAAAATTTAAAATTGAACTGTAATAGAAAAAGTCAGGTATCAAAAATTTTATGATTTAACAAGTCTTCACAATTTTACTATGCCATTATAATATTTCAACAATATAAAATTTATAGAGGTACATACTAGATGAAAATAACCCAATTTATCACATCTCTCACAAAACAATTTCTTTTAATCTTTTTACATTTTTTGGCCCAGTATAAAATAAAGCTATTTTAGCATTCTGCACAGTTTATTGTAGTCTCATCCTTGAGGCTTATTTAGACGTTTAGCTTTGCTAGTGATACGGGTTGACCTCGGCCCATCAGCCGGGCGGGCGGGCGGGCGGGTCGGCCCTTGGCCCACATTCCTGCAGGTCAGCCCGGCCGATATATAGTTAAATTTTTTTCGTCTGATAGAATTTCATTGTATAACTTATAATTATTAGTTAAATCACACGTAGAACATTCTCAAGTTAGTGCTTGCAGTCGATAACAATCTATCCAACTAAAATCGAATAGTCGGCTTTTCTAGTCGATATTTATAAATTTAACTAGTCAATTAGGACTGCTCGCTGATTATAGCACTGATTATCGATTGTTAGTAAACCACCGTCATACTTATCACTTTATTTCCAACTATGAGAAAATAACCCGGTAGATCACCGGCCATTAAGAGGACCCATCGGGCCCTCTTATAACTGCTTCCTATTCGCATATAGTAGATCCACTATATATATGCATTACAAGCACTCTTCCTACTATTTGTAATTTACGTAACATTATATGTATGTGTGCTTATGATGTGCTGATCATTATATCGACTAATTAAATGTAATTTTTTAGCAACTGACAATTTTCATATTGAGAAGATCAAATTATAAGGCTACTTTGCATTTTTGTTTGACTGAAAGTTTTTTAACAATATGATCGGCCCGGTCGACCTGGCCGATTAATTTCCGCGCCCGAGAATTTGGCATCGGCCCATATCACTAAGCTTTGCAAATAAGAAGATATAATTTTATACCAATTTCTGGAGAATAAGTTATAGGTAATATTCAATATAAATTTAAATTAAGTATTTCATTAGTTGAGCTCACAGAATTTAAAAAAAATTTTTATAGAAATTTTGGATTTCTTTTTTTTTTACTTACAAAATGAGATTAAAACCACAGTTACATAAATATATCTTTTTCAATAAATTCAAAAGCCGTGATATAATAAGATACTTTTAAACATGTAGTAATTAATTTAATTTCAGTGTCATTACTATTGACAAGTTTCAAAAAATATCATATGCATCTTTATATTGTTTTTTGCTATATAATTCTAATGCAAGTTCAAAGATAAACCTTTTATCTTTTTTGGCATATCATTCATTATAATAATTTGCTATTTGTTTTAATGCATCTAATTTAGCATTATCCGCCTTGGCTAATTCTGAATAAATATTCCAGGCATCCTCATACTTTTTAGACTGGTTATATGTTTGAAGTTTAGTTTTTCTCTTGTTGTAATCTCAATATAATATTCAATTTTATTTTTATATTGAACTATTTAATAAAATTCAAAGTACTGTAAATTTAACCATTAGTTAACTAAATAATTAAATTGCAACTTATATTAATTAAATAATTTTCAAATTATATCTCTAATTACAATTACAGTCTTCCTCCTCTATAATCACCTCCTATATAATCACAACACCTGTACAATCACATTAAATTTTGAGACAATTTATTAATAAACTTATAAAAAAAGACTTCTATATACAGTCTTCCTCTCTATAATAACCTCCTATATAATCACAACACCTGTACAATCACATTAAATTTTGAGACAATTTATTAATAAACTTATAAAAAAAGACTTCTATATGCTGTAATCACACTCTTTTATAATCACCAATTTTCTTGATACAAACTGCGTGATTATAGAGGAGGAAGACTATAGTAATAATGCACAAAAGTAAAATTATTTCTTTCATTTTAGAAGCATATTCATCTTATATATCAAACATAAATAATGCGTTAGGAATCTAGGAGGGCACGTAAAGAAATTTCTTATTTTTGTTTTTGTTTTAGTTTTAGTTTCTTTTCTCTAATATTCCGGTAGGCTTTTGTCTTGTAGTGTTATATAATTTTTATCATTTATGCTAGATGTGTTAGTATCTGTAGTTTCTATTATTTCTTTGCTTTTTTATTGGTTTTTTTTTTTATTTCTTTTCTTTTGGTTAGTTTTTTGGTTATTTATTTAGGTATTGTCCCTCTTTAATATTTTCTCCTTTTTTATTCTTCTTTATGAGAAGCTCAGAGAAAAAGTTTTAGAAGGAACAAATTCTGTGGTTTGGTAGCTAAAACCAGGTGGTGCTATACTTGGTGTTGATGGGAACAACTATATATAGGTATGAGCAAACCAATTTTAGTGCAATAGCTAACTTGGGCACTTGTTTGTAGAAGCTGAATTTATGTTTATTATTACTGTTAGATTTTGTTATTATGTAGCTTTGCATAATACTCTAATAAAAATGAGACAGCTATGAAGTTATAAAAAAAATTGATATTAATTAATTAAAATAAGTTGTTCAGAAGGTAAAAATATATATATTCTAAAAGTTTTATACAAATTAGATAACTTTTATTAATTCATTTTTGCATTTATGTTCAAATGTAAAATACAAAAATGTTTGGCTAAAAGGTTATCCAATTTGTATAAAACTTTTAAAATATGTGTATTTTTATCTTCAGAACAACTTTTATTAATTGTCAAACATCAATTTACTTAGTAAAATTTTGACTTTTATATATAGGAACTACTTGCATTTAATAAAAAATGACAAAAAATCAATTATATCTAAAAATAAGCTATCCCAAAATTTTTGTATAAATTTTTCTCAAAAAAGCTAGCTTATTTTTGAGCATAAGATGAATAGTGATAATTTGGCAAGTTAATATAACTAATATAAAAACTTATTATTTTTTTAATATTAAAATTTTTTATTTTTTGTATTGAAGTTTACATATTATTTAAAATTATTTTTATATAAAATAGTAATATAACTTCTTGTTTTAAAATGATATTAAATGGATTATATATTGTATCAAAAAGCTTAAATTTTAGAGAATTAGAAATAATTTAGCAAATTGATAGTATTTTGTGTAATCTAGTAGTCAGAATTGAATAATTTTTATACTATTCATTTCATCTTAATAAGATGAATTAAATAATATAAAGTTTACCTGATTCTGATCACTGGTTCACAAAATATTATTAATTATATATTGCACAAAATGATCCTTGAGGAGAATTTTGATGAAGTATAAATACTATATAGCAAATAATAAAATATTTTGTGATCTAGTAATCAGAACCAGATATGCTTGGTACTATTTGATTTGTCTTATTAAAACAAATTGAATAGTATAAAAATATTCGATACTGATTATTAGATTATGAAATATCAAAATTTGCCAAATTACTTTTCTTCACCAAATTACACCTATTTATCTTATATAGTAAATAAATAAAAAATTAAATAGACATATTATTAAAAAAATAATAATAATCAGCAATCTTTTTTGTACATCAATTTCGTGTAACATTATGTACATCAGATGTCGTCAGCCAATTAAATTGCTTCAAAATCGTATATTAAAATTTTGTATAACGTGTTGTACATCAAATCTTATCAGCAACAAAATCACGCTTCGATAATTTCAAAGTCCGATTGCCATATAAATTGGATGTGTACATACAAATGCATGAATCTCTTCTTTTACCTGATAACAGCAACTTACAAAGAAAAAAAAAACCCCCTCCCAGAATTTTTATGGATATTGGCACCATAGAAATCGGATTCCTTTTTGATACCTTTGCTGAAGCACGTGTAGCTATTGAAAATTATGCTGCCAAAACCAACATGGTGTTGATTTTAGATAAAACGTCCAAGAATCCAGATGGTAGCGGCTATAGACAGGCATACTTTGTTTGTGAAAAACAGGGTAAATATGGTGGAAAAGAAGAGAATTATACTACTAAACGAACTGGGTGTTGTTTTTGTATTGGTGTAAATTACCGCAAACACACCAATAAGTTTGTAATTACGAAGTCTATTCTAGAACATAACCATGAGATTTGTTTGGAAGCAACAAAATTTAGCACTGCCATATGTAAATTTGACCAAAATGATCTTTGGATTAATTGAGAAGCTTTCTAACGATGGACTTCGAACCAAAGATATATTTTCAGTGCTGAGCTCAGTTAGTTCGAAATATGTTCATAAGCCCGACATTTATAATGCTGTGAGCCGTCAACACCAACGTTAATTACAAGGTTTAAGTGAAATAAAGGTATTGCTTAAAACTCTAAAAAATGATAACAATATTATAGGTCAGTGTTTTTAAATTATATTGTAGAAAAAAAATTGAATTGTTAATTGCATTTTTCACATGATATTTGTTAAATTATTTAAGCTACTTAAATTTTTTATTATATAAATACATTATTGTAGGCGATATCGCTATAAAGCCAGCACACAATGATGAGCGTGATCAAGATGGTGAATTTATACAAGCTGTATTTTGGGCTTACCGTAATGCAATTCATGAATTTGCAATAGCAAAGGATGTATTAATCATCGATGCGACGTGCAAAACTAATAGATTCTCAATGCCTCTGGTAGTTATTTGTAGCATTGATCATTTTGGATCATCATATCCTCTAGCATATGCTCTTATTTATTCAGAAACTCGGGACTTTTATTTTTGGATAATGCAACAGTTAAATAAAGTATTAACTATTTTAACTGGTGATACTCACGTGACAACAATCATAACTGATAGGGAATTGGCTCTTATGGCTGCAACTTCGTTAGTTTTTCCTTATGCAAAACATCAACTTTGCATTTGGCACCTTTTTAAAAACATTCGAAATAAACTAAAGAAGGATGTTGAAGTTGATAAATTTATTTCTGACGTTCAAAAACTTATATATAGTAATATATCAATAAATCAAATTAATTAAGAAATAGAAGAATTATGGAAACGATTTCCAAGTGCAAGGACCTATATGTATGAAGCTTGGATGCCGTACAAAGAAAGTTGGCTTGCGCCATATATAAACCATAATATTAACCTTGACATAAGATCAACTCAGCGCATCGAAAGTCTGGACAGTAAGTTGAAGGGAGTTGAGAATCGCATCATTCCAGTTGACAAGTTACTTTCAATTATTTGGCGGCAATTGCAAGAACATTCTCAAAAACTTGCTTATGAGACGTTCTTGCATCAAAACTGTTATACTCAGGATAAAACTGATTTGGGACTGAAGGAAATACGGTTAATATTTTCACAATATGCATTTGAGACGTTTATTAAGCCACAGCAAGATCTTGCAATGATCGGTGCATATGAAATTACCTATGAAAATGGAATTTACAATGTGATACAAATAGATAGTCCAAAAAATTTAACTTATATAGTACAGCTTGGAAAACCTAGTACCTGCACATGTTATCATCCACAGCGTACAAGGACCCCATGTCAACATATAATTACAGTATATTTACAGCATTTGCATATCCATGTACCACCAAATGAGGTTCACAAGCGTTGGCATGTACAACAAACTTCAGAATTAGAGTATGTCGTAGATAATGTTCCACTACCTGTCATACAAATTTTCAAGCAGTTGCCATAGTGTCATTATGATTCATTTTTAGATATGATGCAGCGTGCTTTAGAACATGTTACCGAAAATGGAAAGGTTCCAGAATTATTAAGTAATGAAAATGTTGAACAAAAAACAGTTTTTAAAACAATTAATATCGACAATGTTGCAGACTATAACAATATTATAATGCCAAAAGTAAAGCATAAACGTGGTCATCCTCCTAATAATGGATGTATTCGTGGTGCAGAGAAAAAAAGTAGAGTTCCTTTGAAGAAAGCTAAGAATAAACGTGGCTATTCTCCCAATAATGAAAATATTCGTGGTGTAGAAAAAAAAGAAAATAGAGTTCCTTTGAAGAAAGCTAAAAATAATAAAACGCCACACCTGAATAATGTAATGCTTGATATTCGTATTCCTCATGATGCAGTATTAGAGGTGCATAACCCAATTGGTGATAGAAATTGTGGTTTTCAGTCATTAGCTGTAGCCATTTTCAAGAATGAGGAATGCTGGAAGGATATCAAAATTAATATGAAATCTCAATTAACTAAACAAGAAGATTTCTATGGCAATGTACTTGGATATAGCATTACCTGACTAATAAACGTTTTATCATGTATGATATCGGGGTCTTCACAAGAATACTGGTTTTATACGCCTGAGTGTGCACAATTAGCTGCAGATACGTTCAACGTACCAATTGTGGTATTTGGAGCAGCTTCTGACAAGTCTTTTGTTTCTACCATTTAGTCAAAAACCTAGTCTTCGCAAAAAGCCTGTCATCTTGCAATGGCATGGAAACAATCACATTGTTTTAGTTAAACTTAAACCAAATAAGTCTGTACAAGTTCCACTTCTGAACCCGCAGTACAAGCCTATTTGTAATCATTTAGGTATTTCTTCAGAATGGCTTGCTCTTTTCAAGTAGATTTTAGCATTAGGATAGTTTATGTAACTTATGCTGGAATACAAATATTGGAAAATTATAAACAAGTTACTATCCCAACTGTTTTGGACAAGCCAAACTATGAAGTAATTAATGTTGCATTTAGTAGTATGAATCAAAAATCGATTAATCGTTTAGTGTGGAGTTAATCGATTAATCGATTAACAAACTAATCAATTAATCAATTACTATAAAGCATCAATCGATTAATTGATTTGTTGCTTTTGCGTTAATAAAGATTTATACTTATTAGTATTATTATTAAATTAATACATGACAAATAACTGAATCATTTGATGAATGATTGCCATTTGTATTTTGGCTAAATGACTAGGTCATTTTCAGACTGGTTGTAAAATGACATTCTAATCGAATCATTAGATCAGGTAAGAAGTGATTAAAAAAAAAGCACTAGGCAAAAAAAAATAATGTACAGTATTTACTTTTTTAAAAAAATAAAAAAAAGTTTTTGAATAATAATTTACCGATTGTAAAATGATATAAATCACTTTCGAATTTACAAATGGCATGTAAATTAATAATCGACATGAATTGAGAAATAATGCGAACTATGTATTATTTATAACATGCATTATACATGATCGGTAGGGTGGCAACTCTTTGCAAAATGACCTAATGACCAAATGACCCCAGTCATTTGGAAATGACTATAGCCATTTGGTCACGAGTCATTTCCAAATGACACAAAATTTGAATGACCTCAAATGAGCGGTTATTTTGAGATCATTTGAGGTCATTTGAAAAATTGTCAAAGACCAGGTCATTTACTATCTCTGGGCTATTGCATTTGATTTTTGTTTTAAACAATTGGATAGGTCAACTCAAGCCATATAGTTCGGGCCTACTCAACACAGTTTAAAAGAATATTTAGATGCTTCTAAAAATCTTTGGTCAAAAACAGTTGTAGAAAGGGATGAGTTGAATGAAAGAAGACAGACATTGGAAACAATGATTGAAAGGCAAAGAAAGCAGTCATTCTGGATGATAAATTCCAACAATAAATTTGCTGAAAAATTGTTTGGTTTTTTCAGCCTCACCAGTAGCAATTTCTTCAGAAGATCTACTGATAAAATGAAAAAAGTCCAGTATCCGACTAAAGATTTAGAAGGAAAAGTTCTCTTGATTTATTATTTGCGAGATTTGTTTGCTAGGAAGGATAAGTTAGCTGTGGAGAGGATTTGAATAAATTAATAAGATTAATTATTAGCAACACTGATATCAATGGTGGTTGAGAATCCCAATTCCAAAGCAAATAATTTTATATATAATTAGTTAAAGAAAAATCCTCGTTTGAAATAACTTTATGAAAAATTAGAAAAGGTCGATATTGAAGAACTTTGAAAAAAAGAAGTTCAAAAAGAAGTAATTCCAGTTTGAAAAGAGATTATTAAAATTCAAAAAGAGGCATCAATTCTAAATAAGTTTGTCAAGTTCCATCGTTTGGATCAGAATCGTCTCAGTATCCAGCATCTATCCCTGCTCATTAACTAGATTGGAAAAACAGAAAGAGAACTATTATTAATTAAACTAAATGAAGCTAAAATATTAGATTTCGCTCAAATAAAGACAAGGCTAATTTGAAACTTTTAAGTCTTGGTAAAAATAATGTGTTTGAAGATGGTTTAGACAAGCTTAAGTACCTTGTTAATTTGGAACATAGTAATAAATTGCAGATGGATTAGTTTCTATACATAGTACTGTTTTATAAGGCTTGCATAAACGATACTAATTAAAAGCAAGTTATTCAAACTGAATCTTATATTGCAGGTTTATTAGTTTAACGAATTGTTAATTACGAATTCGTAATGTGCAAGGTTGCACAAAAATTTCAAAAATTTATGTACATACATCTGTTACACAAAAATTATTCAAAATTATAAACTGATATGATTGCCCAATGACATCTGATGTACATAAGGTTACACGAAATTGATGTACAAAAAAGATTGCCGTAATAATAAATGCCAAATTTCAAAATTCATTATAATTTACAAAATGTAAGACTCATAGTCTTTTATAGTTAAATAATAAAAATAATAATTATTCATTTTAAAATATAATGCTTAATAAATCTAAAAAATTATAAAAGAAAGCAAATACTATTTATATAACTTTCAAGTTTTAATTAAACTTAAAAGTAGAGGTTAGACCTGGATGCAAAATTGTCACCTGGGTCACCCGTATGATTTGAAATCGAGTGACCCAGGTGAGAACGGGTTGTATATAAGGGTCCTCGAGTTGAGAGAAGTGAACCTCTTCAGACTGTGGATTATTGGGTGAACAGATCACAAAATCAAAGTGTGATTAATACGCATGCCAGTAATGATTACTGTGCGTGCAAAAAATTGGAGCGTTTGGTCAACTATGCAAACAAAAATGGGTGGCAATCAATTAATCGACAATCACTTCACCAACATAACATTTCACCAACAATTATTCACCGACAAGTTCATTTTACTGACAGTTTATTTCACCAAAGCTCATTTCACCGACAAAGTAATTTTGGTCATTGTTGTTAGGGTCAGGTAGAATTAGATAAAATTAAGGCTAAATTTAGTGTGCTTTTTGAAAAAAACTTGTCGATTAAATGAGCTTCAGTGAAACTAACTGTCGGTAAAATGAAATTGTTAGTGAGTATTTGTTGGTGAAATGTTATGTAGGTGAAGTGATTGTCAGTGAAATAATATGGACCCAACAAAAACTATATGCGGTACCATATAAGAATTAATTTTTAAGATCTTATAATCAGAATAGTAATTAGATAGTAACGGGGCTATTTATATTTAATTAATAGTAAAGAATGTCCTGTGGGCTTCAGATGTCTAGAGCAAATAGCTCTATTTTTCTCAATTATTTTAGCGTAATCGATTTTTAAAAAGCCTTTATGACGAAGTTACGTTATAAAACCTCATTACTCTTACCGTTATAACCAATCAAATGAATGCCCTTCTATGATCTTAAACCCGATTTTGACCCGGTTTGTAAAATCTTGACTCGGGTGAACCGTTTTGACACAGGTGACCCAGTTTACTACAACTCGGGTCTAAACTCTACTTAAAAGCTATGTGAATTGACTTTATTATAATATATTAATTATAATAAAGTTAAATTATTAAGCTATCTTATATAAATAACAATATAAAACAAAATTAAATTGTTATAATAACTAAGTTATCTATACATATAAGTAACAGAATAGCATAATTTAACAATAATTATAATTAAGCAATTATTACAATAATGTAAGTATATAGAATTTACAATAATAAATTTATTGTTTTTTATATAATAATATAAGCTCCAAATATACAATACTACTATAGCTAACTTTTGTTTATATCAACTCATTTGAATTTGTTTGATTTCATGTTAATAGTGATATTAACAAGGGATTATATTAAAGTTGATATATATAAGGAAATGTTAATATAAAAATTTATAGCAATTCATTTATGGTTTAGGTTGATATTAATGAGGTTAATATTAATGAGGATAAACTATATATGCTTTCAAAACTAAACTACTTCTAAAATAAAGTTATTATCTAATTTTTTAAAAAATCTTAAAAAATTTGCTAATAGTTAGTATATATAAAATCTAGCTTTAATTTCAAAAATGTTATTAAGTAAATTGTTTAGAGAAGTGACAAAAATCAGATGATTTTTTAGAAGGAAAGGGTAAAAAAAGTTGAAATTATATATAAAGAATTTGACTATATATATATTAAAAAAGAAAGGGAATAGGCCTCTGATAAAAAATTATTAGATCATTAATAACACAGTCTTTAGAACATCAAAATACACCTATAAAAAAACTAGATATCATTTGAACAACTTTTTATTAGCATTATTTTTTAATTTTTCAAAAAATTTACAATTCAAAAAAAATAAGCTACCCTATGTTTTTTTGTACAGTACTTGATAGCAAATACTATCCACTTTTTATATATAAAATATAAAAATACTTATAACTTACAAACAAATAGCTTTAAAAATTTGTCTTACAGATTTGTTGCTTTGAGTCAAAGCTACAATTCTGTTAGAATAGATTTTTATTTTTATTATAAATTTAAAAAGTTATTAGAGCCTAAAGTTTATATATAATCAAAAATTTGGTATTTAATATATAAAAAATTGTTTTTATAGATTTTTAACTAATTAGAATCTTATTACACAATAATTGCCAATTAGATTTGAGTATATATTCAAAATTTAACATTTTTAAAAAAGAATCAATAGTTTTTGCTATTAGTACTATATAACTTTTGTTCAAAAAAGATAGCTTATTTTTAGAATACATTAATATAACTAGGAAAATGCACAGCATTATATGTCCAAAGCTATAATTATTTTACGACAGAGTGAAATATGAGTCACCAGCTAGTAAACCTAAGTTTATTAGTAAAATCTAAATTATTAAAAAATAAGTAAAATCTAAGTTTATTAGTAAAACCTGAATTTATTAGTAAAATCTGAGTTTATTAAAAAAATAAGTAAAATCTGATATAGATAAGGTGAAATCCGCTATTAAGCAAAAACTGTTCTAAAACTTTGAGCAAAGATATCTTGACAACCACCTAATCAAATAATGAAAATTTTTTTATTTGAATTCTATAAACCCATAGATTTTAAAAAAAAAAAATTCATTGAATTTTGTTAGGTGATTATCAAGATATCTTCACTCAAAGTTATAAAAAAAAATCAAGATGTCTATTAAAATAGAAACTGTACCAAATTTTTTTCTAAAACTTTGAGCAAAGATATCTTGACAACTATCTGATCAATTTTATGACTATTTTTTTATTTTAATTCTATGAAACTATAAAATTCAAATAAAAATGTTTCATCAAATTTGATCAGGTGGTTGTTAAGATATATTGCCCAAAGTTTTAGAAAAAATTTGGCGCAGCATTTATTTTGATGGACGTTTTGATTTTTTTAAAACTTTGCCCGAAGATATCTTGACAACCACCTGACCAAATTCGATAAAAATTTTTTCATTAGAAATCTATGGATTTATAGAATTCAAATAAAAAAATTTTTATCGAATTTGATCAAGATATCTTCGCTCAATTTACAGAAAAAATTAAAATATTTATCAAAATAGAAGTGCACCAAATTTTTTTCTAAAACTTTGGGCAAAGATATTTTTACAACACCTGATCAAATTTGATGAAACTTTTATTATTTGATTTTATGGTTTTATAGAATTAAAATAAAAAATATTTATCAAATTGATTAGGTGGTTGTTAAGATATCTTTGCTCAAAGTTTTAGAAAAAAATTTGGTGCAGCTTCTATTTTGATAGATGTTTTGGTTTTTTGCTATAAATTGAGTGAAGATATCTTGATAATCACCTGACCAAATTCAATAAAATTTTTTTCTTTTGAAATCTATTGGTTTATAGAATTCAAATAAAAAAAATTTATCAAATTTGATCAGGTGGTTGTCAGGATATCTTCGCTCAAAGTTTTAGAATAATTTTTGTTTAATAGAAAATTTCATCCTATCTATATCAGATTTTACTTACTTTTTTTTATAAACTCAGATTTTACTAATAAACTCAGGTTTTACTAGCTGGTGACTCAGATTTTACTAATAAACTCAGGTTTTACTAGCTGGTGACTCAGATTTTACTAATAAACTCAGGTTTTACTAGCTGGTGACTCAGAATTTACTAATAAACTCAGGTTTTACTAGCTGGTTACTCAAGTTTTATCCTGTCATATTATTTTTTAATAAAGTGATAGTTTTTACTTATGTGATATGTGTTACAATTTGATTTGATACTATTGGATAATTACTGTAATGCAATTGGTGTAATTTCACGTGATGCAGCCAGACAAACAAACATTTTTTTTACTTTACACAGAAATATAGTGTTCTTCACTTCACTTCAGACAAATTAATATATTATATTTAAGAATTATCTAAATAAAATTTTATCTTTGAAAACAAATACTAAAAATATATATAATAAATTATTTTTGTAAATCTTTTATTATAAGAATTTTTTGTTAGCTATAAAATTAATTGACTATATATAATTATATATTATATATATTATTGAAATACTAATTAGCTCATTAGTTATTAGTTCTGTTAATTAATTAGTTTTATTATAACTAATATACAAACAAATAGAGCTGTTTGGTATTACTATATAAAATATATTAAACAATACAGATTATAGTAGAGTTCCTACAAACTTGGATCAAATCAAACTTTAGATCAGATTTGGGTTTGATTTGATTTTGAAATCAAACTATAATTAAAAAAAATATTTGAGTTTAATTTGAAGCAAACTTTTTAGTTAAATTCGAGTAAGGTTTGAATTTGAGTTTGAAGTTTGCAAACTAGTTTGAGTTTGAATAATATAAATATATTTTTATATTTTAATTAATAATCCACCAGTCAACTGGAGAGTGATCATAGTATAATGTGATGCAGATTATATGAAAATCACTATAGGAGAAATATGGAGTGCTTCTATTTAAACCTTTTTTTTACTAAGTTAATGATACTTGTTGACTAATTGAAAGTTGTAGAGCTCATCAAGACGCATCTAATAGTGGTTAGATCAGCAAAATCAGCCCAATAGATGGCGAGATACTATTGAAAAATGATTGGCTGACTATATAAAATCTTTATACACGTATAAACAAATATTGTTTACATAGAGATCAGCCAATCATTTTTCGATGATATATCGCCATCTACTAGACCGATTTGGATAATTTAACTACTGTTAGATATGGGGGTAAGCTAAAGCCAAGTACATCACGAAATTACCCGATATATAACCTGGATCAGTCCGAACAAAACAAATCGAGATGGCAAAGACAAAAACACGAAATATATAAAAAATGGCTATCCAAACCGTCTTGTTTGACTAAGTAAAAGTGTGGGAAACGCGATTTTACTATATAAAAACCACCTCCTAACCTAACCCTAACCCAACCCTAACCCTAACCCTAATTAAAAATCGGAACAATCGGAAAAATCGGGTAATCTTGTGATGTACCTGGCTTTAGCCATCCCCTAGATATGTCTCGATGAGTTCTACAACTTTCAAATAGTCAACAAGTATCATTAACTTAGTAAGAAAAAAGTTTTAAATAGAAGAACACCATATTTTGCCTATGATTATTCTCTAGTTGACAGGTGGATTATCAATTAAGTAACTTGTTTAAAATATAAAAATATATTTATGTCATTCAAACTCAAACTAGTTTGCAAACTTCAAATCAAACTCAAATCAAACTTAGTATAGTATTTGGGCTTTGTTCGAATTTGATTATTTTTTATTTGACATTGGATAATCTCAAACTTTATAAAATTTATAGTTTGAGTTTGGTTTGATTTGGGGTTTGATCAAACTCAAATCAAACTCGGATCAAAATTTGGAACTCTAGAATAGTATTTTTAGCAAAAATGAGTAAACTATATAAGTAAGTATTTTTTATATAATTTGTTATAAAATTTTTGTAATACTTAGCTATAATCAAAATAGAATTTAGAATTTTAATTGCTAATTCTTGCTACTGATTATAGAAATATATTCGTATAATTGGCTAATTGATATTGACCCAACTAGTATTAAAAATCTAATTTTTATATTTTTATAAGAACATATATTTAAATTTGAGAATATTTAATATTCTGTACTATATAGTACCAAAAATAAGCTACTTTTTTTGTTCAAAAAGTTATACAAAAAATGAGAGTAGCTTATTTTCAAATTGTTAAATTTTTGAAAAATTAAAAAATATACTAATAAAAGTTATCCAAATGATACAAATTTTTACTTAGATGTGTATTTTGATGTTCTGAACAACTTAATAGCACTTTTGAGGTCTACTTAGTAAAATTTGGACTTTTATATCTAGCAACTACTGACAGATTTTTTAAATTTTTTAAAAAAAATTAGGATAGCTTATTTTTGGAGATACATAGAGCACTGTATAAAGTACCTCCAAAAATAATACTATACCATATAAAGTACCCTGATTCTCTATCAATAAAATTACTGGATTCATAAATAGTATCCAATTTTAAAAATAAAGTTTTTGAATAAGACCCCAAGTACTATATATAGTACTCTATGGTAGCTTATTTTTGGCAATATATGGTAAATATTCTTTATAAAAAAATTTGAACAATATAATAATTGAAAAATATGTTTTCTATATAAGTACATACAGTCAATTCTCCATAAATGCAACTTGTAGGAACAAGTTTACAATGCGCATTTAGAGAGAGCCAATTAAATTGCAGCTTTGAAAATTAGATCATCAAGTTTGTGTCACTTCTACCAAAACTATATAATCTATTTTAAATACTAAAATTTGATTGGCTACATGCATTTAGGGAGGTTTTTTTTTTTTTTTTTTTTTTTTTTTT
>QKWP01000013.1:298870-313151 GCA_003550325.1 Gigaspora rosea | reverse complement strand
TTTATATAAACTACAATATTGTCTTAAGAACTATAGTTCTAAAACTAAAACTAAATAAGATCGCAGAAAAATTGTAATAAAATTTTTTAAAAAAATTTTTTCTTAAAATTATCTATTTTCAGCTTATATGTAACTATAATTTATTTTCTTATAATATAAAAACTAATTTTGCAAAAAAGTAATCCTTATTTTCAAATATAATTGTACAAAGTTTTATTTAATTATTTTAGTATTTTAAAAAAGTAAATTAGAGCTAAAAAAGTGCAAAAACGCAGGCAAATTTGCCTGTGTTCTACTACAATCTAAGGGATAATACCAACAATGATGCAAATAATAGCAGTTACTAGTAAAAACAAAAAAAGAAAAAAAAATAGTAAACAAAAAAAAATAAAACCAAATAAAATGATTATTTTAATAATTTTGATTTTATTTATATTCATACATATAGAGTGCATAAGTAGTGCATACAGTGTTTAAAATTCGATTTTGTTTCAATATGCGGAAAAGCTTAATATTTTTTGTAAACATAATAAGGGCAGTGTCATTAATCACCTGATTATTTTTTATCAGAGGCCTACCCCCTCCCTCTTCCTCAATATATAAATAGTCAGGTTCTTATATATAATTTCAACTTTTTTTTACCCTCCTCCCCTTTAAAAAATCACCTGATTTTTGTTACTCCCCTAAACATTCAAAAAATAGATGTGTAACATATATGACACATAATAAAATCTGCAGATTCAAAGAAAATTTTACTTGCAGAATTAATTTTCAATTTGCGCACCACAGATTCCGCATATAGATTTTAAACACTGAGTGCATGGCTATGCAGGTGCATGAAAAACATATTTCCCTTATAATAATTATTGTAAAATTCTATTACATTCTTTCTCCTCTATTATCACCTCCTATATAATTACAACTCCTATAACTCTCCTATATAGTTACATTAAATTTTGAGACAATTTATAATAAACTTATTAAAAAGACTTCTACAGTATATAATTACACTCTTTTATAATTACCAATTTTCTTGTATGATTATAGAAAAGGAAAACTGTATTGTGTTTACAATAATAAACATATATATAATATACTATTGACTGATTATATTCTAGTAGGGTTTCACAATTTGATTCAATTCAATTTGATTCGATCAAATATTTGATTTCAAATCAAATTCAAATACAAAAATTTAAAATCAAATTAAATTCAAATTGACAAAATATTTAATTTATTTTAACAAATATTTGAAAATTTTTATTGAAACTATAGATACAATAGCTATTTATACAAAATTTTATTAAGACAACTGCCTTTTTTGTTTTATAAAACTAGGAATTTTGATTAGAAGAACAATTTTTACTTTACAAAAAATCAATTAACTTAGTAAAATTTCATATAAATTGAAAATTTTGAAATATGGCCAAAATTTTAAATTTTTTTAAAAATTACAAATAAATTTGATTTGATTTGATTAAATCAAATTCAAATCAAGGACTTATTTGATTAGATCAAATTCAAATATGCCTAATATTCAATTCAATTTGACTTTGAGGAACTCTAGATACTAGTAATGATCACTAGTAGCAATAAATAGCCACCTCCTTAATTTTATATACATTTTATGAAAATATAAATTATAAATTTTATGTTTTTAGTTTGTTTTCAAAATAGAACATTAATTTTAAATATAGTGTTTTCAAGTTTTTTTAAATATTCTTGAGAACATTAAGAACTTTAAATATTTTTTACTGTGCTTTATATATTACAATAAGCTTTTTTAAAGACTAAAATTGATGTACAATTATAGTTGATTCTGAATATAACAAACTAAAATTAATAATTTTATAATTTTTTATTATACAAATTTTTTAATTAATAATCTGTTAGTCATCTAAAGAATGAGCATAATACAAATTACAATATAAATCACTTATAGATAAAATGCTATAATTACTAAAAAAACCTATTTTTTTTACTAAGTTAATAAGTCTTGTTAATTAATTGAAAGTTGTAGAACTCATTATGACGAATCTAATAGTAATTAGATTATTAAAATTGGCCTAGTAGATGCCAAGATATCTTTGAAATATAATTAACTATATAAATTCTATGTAAACAAAGGATTAATTAATTTGTAACCGCGGTTACTGTAACCTATTCCAACAAGCCAATCAAATTCTAAGATAAGGTGTAACATTACACATTTGAAAAAGTCAAAACAAATATTCGTTTTGCCAAAATTGCTTCTAAATCAAAATTTCATATATGAAACTACCTTTCAGTTTCTAACAAAAAAAATTCCTTGCTAAATTTTAATGTAACTAAAGCTTTTTCTAATCCAAAAGCCTTACACCAAGCCTTACTCTAACCCTAACCTTAATCGCACAGTTTTATTTTTATAGAAAATTTGGTTTGATAGTTACGTTACACCTAATCTTAGTATTTACGGTTATAAAATTTATTCTGTAACCTATGGTTACAAACCAATTAATTCGTAAACAAATATTTGTTTATATAAAATTTTATATAGTCAGGCATTATTTTTTGATAATATCTTAGTATTTACTAGGCCAATTTTAATTTTACTATTTTATATTCATTATAATAAGCTTCACAACTTCTATTAATTAGCAAGACTTATTAATTTAGCAAAAATAGTTTTCATTAGGTAATTGTAGTATTTCTACTTATAATAAAGATTATTATAGTAAAAATGCCAAGATCATCCAAGAAAAAACTATTTTTTTACTAAGTTAATAAGTCTTACCAATTAATAAAAAGTTGTGGAGCTAATTATAATGAACCTCAAAATAGTAAAATCATTAAAATTGGCTTAGTAGTTGCCAAAAACAATTTGGCTAACTATATAAACCTTTATGTAAATAAATATTTATATAGAATTTTATATAGTTAACCAATTATATTTAAAAATATCTTAGACCAATTTCAATGATCTAACCACTATTAGATACATTATAATGAGCTCTACAACTTTCAATTAATCAACAAGACTTATTAACTTAGTTAAAAAAATAGGGTTTCTTGGGTAATTATGGCATTTTATCTATAAATGATTTATATAGTACAGTCTTTTTTCTTTATAATCATATAGTTGTATCAAGAAAATTAGTGATTATATTACCTCCTATATAATCACAACTTGTATATACCGTAGTTACTAAATTTTGAAACAATTTATTAATAAACTTATAAAAAAAGACTTTTATATAATTATACTTAGGGTTCCAACATCCAATCTGGTTAACCGTCCAGCCAATCAACTGAACCGAAAAAACATCAACCAGATCGCAATTTTGACAAACCGGTTTAAATATGCCAACCGGATTAATATAACACAAACGGGTCACTCGTTGAAAAACGCGTAATCCGATTTCTTTTATTATATCGACCTGCAACGATATTTCTCATTACGAAGCGCTTGTCAAATTTAACTAATTTTTTGTCCTTAAATTTAAATTTTGGGAACAAAATTATTTTTACAAATGCGCCGTAATATATAGGTAATTGGGTATCTGGGTCACTCGATTAATATTACCTGATTACAATCGGGTGACCTGTTTTTAATCAGATAATCAGTTTTAAACCAAACTCTTTTTTTTCTTTTGAATACTTAGTTTCGGATAACCGGTTCCAATCAGTTTTCACCTGACGGGTCACGGTTGGAGATTTTCAATCTGGTTTGGAAACCTAATTACACTCTTTTATAAATACCAATTTTCTTAAAACAAACTGCGTGATTTTAGAGAGGAAAACTGTAATTTAGAACATGTTATACTATAATCATTCTTCAGTATAATTTAAGCTAAAATTTGAATTATCTTTTAGTCTAAAATTTTTATTTTACATTTCATAGAATAATATAAATCTCTATACTATGAACTTGATAGTAATCTCAGTTATAAAATATATAAACAATAATTGTCTTGATAATAATCAATTTTTTATATAACTTTTAACTATACAAATTATATTTTTAAATATAGATATATTTGAAAATAACTTTTGCCATAGTTGAAGAATTATTAGAATAGATTTTGTTATCTTTAGCACTAGATGATTTTGAAATTATTGTTGCTATAGTTGAAATAGGACTCCGGACATATAGTACAGAGGTCATACGTTACACATTTTAGCAAAACCCCTAAATTAGAAACCAGAAAACAGTTTTTGGCTATTATCATGGCATTTAGTGGTCCAATTTGAATGAACTTTTTTTTAAAATAAAGCTCTTAGCAAGGCACATCTAACAAAAAAGTTCATTCAATTCTAATTACTGGATTAGAAGTTATTTAAGTAAATATAGGTTTGTCACTTTTACAAATTAGATCAAAATTGGTCAAAATCCAGTTATAATCTATATGAGAGATGTTCGGGTCCTGTTGAAATAACTTGCTAGTAGTTTTGTATTAAATTTTGTTAACATTTTGTTTGTTTTTATTTTATTCAGTAATGCGCTAGCCTTTTTTATATAATATTTAACTAACTATATTTTTATTTATTATTTTTTAAATAGTCAAACTTTTATATAGTCATCTCCTCTATAGTCACAAAATTAATATAGTTACAAATTTATTTTTACTAATTATAGTTTAACCTTTCTATAGTTAAACTCTTGAAATACAAAAAGCTATGATTATAATAAAGTATAACTAATATAGAGATTTTTTTATATATTTATAAATACAGTATACTTTTTCAAATCTAATCCTATCAAAACTAATAATCTTTTATAACTTGATATACTATATTATTTTTATAATTCAAAATCTAATAATCTGCTATTTCTAATTACTAATACTCAAAATATTAGATATTTATAAGATACTAGGTTTGTCAGGTAATATTAATCAATTTGATTGGCACAAATTTAACTTTGTATAATTAAGGGTAGAGGGTATATAGATCATTCTATTAGTAAATGAGTGACAAAAAATATTTTTAATGCGAATTTAAAAGTTGCTACATATAAAAATTAATTTTTTGCTATATAAATTGATTTTTTGTACTAAGTAAACTTGTTTGTAATAAAAAATTACACATATTCTAAAAATTTTATTAATTTTGAATGAAATTTGATAAAGTTATTATAGTATCAACTTCTGCAGGGGTAGGTCTATTCTGCAAGAGCACTTACAAATTGGCCAATCAAATTACGTGTAAAGAATAAGTAAAATAGGATCACAAAAATAAAAACAACTATATCTTATATTCTACTGGGCCAATTTTAATTATTTGACTACTGTTAGAATCAGAAAAACCTCATCTACAATTTTATTTAAAAATTTAATATAGTTAACCCCCTACTATCTTTTTTTATCAGCATGCTGTATATTGTTTCCAATAATGTTAAGGTTATGCATAGATTATCTTGTTTATTGGCTGTTTTTTAAATCGTGACCTGCTACATTTCCTTTTAATCTAAAACGGAAAGGATTTTTGTCAAATAATTTTATATTATCTTATCTAATATATCTAATATATCTTTCTGATATATCTGATATATCTGATATAGCTCTGAAAATTTTTTATCGTATTTGGGTTGTATTTATAAATTTTTGATTATCACGTAAAATTATATATGTAATAAAGGTTTCACGCAATAATAAATTTGTCAAGTAAATAGTATGTAATTTAAGTGTTAATTCTAAATTTATTTTATTTATTTATTTATTTATATTAATTATTATATTATTTTGACCGATTTTGACTGTAAATGATAAAACAAAGAAGCCAAACTTCGTGGTAAATTTACCCATTAAGTAACTTACTTTACTTACCTAGTTTTAATTTATTTGTTTATTTTTTTTAAATAAACGATCTGTGCGTTTCGATGAGATAATACAGATACTCTAACTAGTCTGGTACTGCTTGATGATGTTCGATTGAGCCTTTGGGCAAATCCTTACTAAAGCAACCTCATGAGTTGAGGTTGATAATTACGTTAGCGATATGCTGCAACGATGACGTTGATGATTCCTGAAATCAAGTTGACATATGCATGACGTACGTAATTCAACAGAATGAAAAGGTGGCTAAGCAGAACATGAGCGCCTCACAAGGCCCGGGTAAAGGGTGAGATCATGAGCTGAATGAAGCAGATGAGAAAAAACATGTAAAGATCATTGTGAGATGCTAAATAAGGGATTGGAGAAGGTGAGTATGATATAAAATCAACTTCTGCGCAACCATTGAACCTGAGCGAGTACAAGCAAAGGAAACTGACCCCAACAATTACATTAGGTATAGTTAATTCTGTTGAAAGAGGTAGAACAATTCCCATCTTTACCTCTCTTAAATAACCATCTTTATGACCTCATACTTATTCAACTATCCATTATCCCTTATTCAATACATCATACTTATCCGACTCTTAAATGCATCACCTCTGTCATCAATACTTAATACTTACCCAACGATCATGGGCCCAGGTCATGGTCTCATGACAAATGATGTCCTGTGACCAGGGCCCTAGAAAACTTTAAAAACATTAGAAAACAATAAATCGCAATTTTTATCGATATCGCATTATAAAACAATTTTATCCTTTTTTCATGCATTTGAGGTTACATGATAAAAATCTGCAAATTTAATTGGTTAACTATTTTTGTCCACCAATTACGTTTGCGTATTTGTGTATAACTTCACGTGCAGGAACAAGTGTATTCAAAAAAATAAATGTTAAGTAAAACTATAAAATAATAGTTAAGATATTCAAAAAAACTAAGCATAAATATTAAGTTAAACCTTAATAATAAAGATCTTATTTTTGTATCTTGGTATTAGTTTATTAGAACTAAGTATTCTGAGTGCGTAATTATAGACATGATTTAATTTAATAACCATGATATAAAGATATATATAGTATAATTAAATGGCAACTTGAGAACTATTTTAGAATTTTATCTCTAATAAATTATCGATCATTTTGATCGGCAAAAATAATACTAAATTTGATATTGCAATAAAAAACATTGGTTGTTACCAAAACAATTTTTTCAAAATAATATCAAAATTTTCCAGGGGCCCTGCCCGTGACTTTGTTCACGACATAAACATGAAATGTCAGGTGGGTGGGATCGTGGTTGCAATTACATTTTGTTCTCGAAAATTTATATAGTAGCTTTTATAAACAATAATATAATATTACAGGTGTTTTGGGATGCCGCTGGTGCTCTTTCAAAGCTACAAAGTGAACGAAATTTGATTTTTTAAAATTCCGCTATGTCCCAACTATCATGCTAAATTTCATACTAACTATTGCTACGGTCCATACTATTATGCATGCCCATACTAACTACTGTGCTACTGACTATCTTGCTATGTTGGGGTGTTCGATGTACTATATAAATCAAAACTATGTATAGTATCTTATAAAAGTCTATTATCAAATTTTTTTGATCTCTGTGTAACAATATTGATTATTTATTATGATAATTCAGATGTCTCTTCTGCTTTTTCATTAATTGATGCTTCGTCATTAATCAATTCTTCTTTATTAATCAATGCTTCTTTATTGATGGATGCTTCTTTATTGGTAGGTACACTTTCATCAAGTTGGTTTGTTTTTTTAAGCTGTGCATTTTTTAAATGAAATTGGCATTTATATGCCCATTTTCTTGGATTTAATGAGATGCACAATCTTAATAGCGCACAATTCCAAAATAAAATTTTGAGAATATCAATATGAAGTTCCAAGGAATTATACTATAGAGCAAAATTTATATCCTATCCAATAGGGCTGTTAATCAGTCTGTCTAGTCTGTCCTGGTTAAAAGACTGCCCAGTCTTTTAAAAAACCAGACTGGACTGCGGCCCAGGACCAAATAGGACCAAATAGAGCTAGACTGAACCGATGATCAATATAATACTTTTTTGCTATAATGATGAGATTAAGCTTGATAGTAAAAAATTCCAATACTTTTACAATAAGCTTTTCAAATTTATAATATTTGCTTATATGACATAAGAGAGCAATAATTAATACGTTTAATATTTTAGTCATACATTAATTATAGATTAGAAAATAATATAATATATTAATATAGCAAAATAGCATTATTTAATTAACTTTGTAAATATGAACATTATAGTTAAAATCTGTTAAAAAGATATTTTATCACTTTTAGCACTTAACATGATAATTTGACTGAATAATATAATCATAATTGGTTACGCCAAATGTTCAATCTTGTACTGATTCAAGACAAGAATTATCTTAATATATGAAAATATTAAAGCAAATTAACAAAACGATTAGATGTTACCTGCATTGAAAAAATTTGATTAATATAATATTGTTGGCATTTACATGCCTGTCAAATACTTAAAAATTTATAAACCTACATATTTAATCAAACAAAATATAAAATGAAGTATGCTACAAGTATCGGGTTATTTCCAAGTTAAAATTAAAAAATTTTTAATCGGTAAAATGTGCGTATATAAAAAAAAACCTGCTAGCAAGAAAAAAAATTTATAGTTAAAATTTAAAATGGTAAGTCTTCAGTAAACCAGGATTTCAAACACAAAACAGCCTGAACAGTTTCATTATCAAGAGAATTTTGTGACTTAGTAACTGTTAATCTAGCTAAACTAAAAAGTTGTTCACATAGAACACTAGCAGACATAATAGCTAGATAATCTTGTATTTGTTTATAGGCATTGTTTGGAACACGAGTTTGAGGCAAGCTAATAGTTAATTTAGTAAATGCAAATTATAATTTTTACTATTAAAAATTCTCGGCTAAATTAATTGTTAGCTTGTTTCGAACTCGTATTCCAAAATAATGCCCATAGGCGTTATTTTGCACAAATACAGTGTAAATTGTAAATCAACTGAT
The DNA here is from genome assembly GCA_003550325.1 of Gigaspora rosea. Taxonomy (NCBI): domain Eukaryota; kingdom Fungi; phylum Glomeromycota; class Glomeromycetes; order Diversisporales; family Gigasporaceae; genus Gigaspora; species Gigaspora rosea. The sequence continues at coordinate 304,284 of QKWP01000013.1, read as the reverse complement.
CACGCTATTGCTGTTATTGATAAATTTCTCTATTTTATTAATGTTGACAACAGCCTGTCCTCATTATATATTAAACGTGGTTTAATCTTGTTTAATAAACTAAAGGGTTTGTAATTGAATTTTAGCCAAAAACAACATTTTATAGTTGTTTCAAAACGTATATTATTATAATATTTAGTTGATTTGATATTTACTATTAGGACCGACGGTCCTTTCAGTCTGTCCAAAAAAGGACCAGACTAGCCCAGTCCCTAGATGAACTGAAGGTCCGTCAGTCCAGACCAGACTGAATAATAGCACTACCATCCAACAAAAAACTTTAAAATAAATCTAAATGTTTGTTTTACCAACCAAATAAGATGCAATTAAAATAGTTCAAGAAAAAACTTTGTATAGGTAATTTAAAAGAAGCCTCTATAGCTTTATTGTCATGGTAATTAAGAAGCAATCTGTATTACTGTAAAAGAATAAAGATGCAACCTGTGCATCTAAAAAAGTGCGATCCATTTATGTATAAAGACATATAATCAATTGATTATTACTTTAAAAACTTCATAATTAGCTTTTCTATAATACCATAAAATAGGTTTGATTTATATAGTACACTGAACACCCTATTGTTACATTCTGACTATCATACTTTTACTATTATCTATGTTCATTATCATGTGAAATGTTAGTACTGCATCAAAAAATAAGAAAAAAAATACTATTATGTTACTAACATCTCAAACTATTATGCATATCTAATACTAACTACTGTGCTACTAACTATCTTGCTATGTCCTGAACTATCATGCTTCCACTATCATGCTATGTTAGTTATCATATGAAATGTTAGTATTGTAATAAAAAAAAATACTACTGTACTATTATCTTGCTATATCTGGAACTAACATGCTTCTACTATCAGCTATTGTACATTTGTTATTACACTATATTCCATTTGTTCTAAAAAAAATTAATATTAATACTGTATATAAAAAATATTACTATTTTACTAATGTGCCAACTATCATGCTTCTTCTATAGTACTATGTTTATTAAGGTACATTCTTTTTTTAAAAAAAAAAGAAACATTAGTACTGTGCATATATATAAATACTACTGTGCTACTAACTATCTTGCTATATACCAAATTATTATGCCTCTACTATCATATATTTGTTATCACTCTACATTCCATTCTAAAGTAAAAAAGAAATGCTAATACTGTACATAAAAAAAAAAATATATATATATATTATTATATTACTAATATTCTGAACTATTATACCTCTACCATATTGTCACAAAATAACACACAGTAGTAAAATTGCAATTTTTAGCCTAAATTAAGCTTAATTCAGACTGAACCTCAAAACAATGCCCATGCCTGTTATTTCATAACAATAAGGTACTATCATACTAGGTTCCCATTCTAAAGAAAAAAGAAACATTAGTACTATATAAAAAAAAATACTACTGTGCTACTAAATATCTTGTTACAACTGATCCATCATGTTTCTACTATTAAAATGTTAGTACTGTATTAAAAATACTACTGTGTTACTAACTATCTTGCTATATCCTAAACTATCATTATTGTACTACAAGAAGAAAGAAATGTTAGTACAGTATATATATATATATAATATTATTATGCTACTAACATCCCAAATTATTATGCATTGCTATGTTCATTATTATGCTACATTTTGTTCTAAAAAAAGAAATATTTGTACTGTATATAAAAAAACTACTATGCTACTGAACTATCATTTTTCTATCATATTATGTTTATTATTGTACTATATTTCATTCTAAAGAAAAAAGAAATATTAGTACTGTATAAAAAAATACTACTGTGCTACTAACTATCTCACTATGTCCTGAACTAACATGCTTTTATTATTGTACTTTTGTTATCATGCTAATTCTATTCTAAAGAAAAAAGAAATGTTAGTACTATATATATATCAAAAAAATTATTATATGTTACTAAAATCTAAACTATTATGCTTCTACTAATTTACTACATTTGTTATTATGCTAAATAAAAAAAATAATACCACAATAGGTAGTGTATTAGTACAATATAATACCCATACTACACTCATCTTTAGCTCCCTTAAAGCAGCTCATGCGCCTAGTTACTTAATAAAAATTTTCTTTATTATTAAATATAAAATTTTTAGTAACTCGTTTATTAATAGAAATGATCTACATATCCTTTACCCTTAAATAAATATGTATAAATATAATTTGTCAAGTATATTTAACTAAAATTATATAACTATTAGGTTATTAGTATCTTAAATCTAATAATCTCTCAAAGCTAATACAAAAGCTATTTATTATACATATTGGATCTGAGAGAGTATACTATAATTGGTAAAAATAAATTTGTAACTATATTAATTTTGCAATTTTAAGGAAGGTGGCTATAGAGAAGTTTGATTATATTTATAAATATATAAAAAATACCTCTATATTAGTTATACTTCTTTATAATTACAGCTTTTTGTATCCAATAGTATGACTATAGAGAGGTTGGCAGAAAGTGGTAATTTGGTAAATTTTAATATTTTATAGTTTAATAATTAGAATTAAAAATTTTTATACATTTTATTTATTATAATAAGATAAATCAATGGTACAAAGTTTATCCAATTATGGTATAATCACTATATCACAAGATATTATTAATTATTTGTCAAGTTTATATTTAGTTAAAACTCCTCTCAAAAATCATTTTTGTACAGTATATAATTGATAATATTCTATAATACAATAATACAGTAATTATAATTAATAAACTTTGTATTGTTCAAATTGGGTTCGTATTATTTCGCTAATAATCACTTCACCAATATAACATTTTACTGACAAATACTCACTGACAAGTTTATTTTACTGCCAGTTTGTTTCACCAAAGTTCATTTCACTAACAAGTTTTTTTCAAAAAGCACCCTAACTTTAGCTCTAATTCTACCTAATTCTACTCTGATCCTACCGAAAATGACCAGAATTACTTTGTTGGTGAAATGAGCTTTGGTGAAATAAACTGTCAGTAAAATGAACTAGTTAGTGAATAATTGTTGGTGAAATGTTATGTTAGTGAAGTGATTGTCGATTAATTGATTGTTGCCCATTCTGATTACTGGATTATACAAAAAATTATAAATTTTGCAAATTATCCTATTTCTCTAAAATTTAAGCTTTTTGATATAATGCATAGTCTATTTAATCATTTCAAAACAAGATGTTATATTACTAATTTTATATAAAATAATTCTAAATTATATGAGGTAGATAGGGTTAATATAGCAAATAGGGTATTATAGCAAATTTGTAATATCTTGCGATCCTATAATCCAAATTAGATAATTTTTTCACTATTTGAATCCTCTTAATAAGAGGATTCAAATTATATAAAAATTGGAACACTAGATCACAAGATATGAAAGGCAAAATACTAAATTAGATATTATCGGGTATTATGACAAACTATCGGTTATATAGTTGCAACAAAAAATGCATCAATATTATGAAGAACTGCCAATAATTATATAATAGATCCAAAATTAAAATAAAGCTAATGTAATTTGATGTGTTTTAGTTTGTAGCACAAATGATTACTGCCTTTGGTGCCTAATATTAAATCTTTAAATTCTTTACTAATTACAAAAAGTATCGATTCTCTTTTTTCTAGCCATGTATATTAAGTAGCTTTTGAAAAAGTGACAAGATCTGCTAGCATCTATACTTAAAATTTTTTTGTTGCTTTTTTTTTCTTTTTTTTTTTGCAAGCTCATTTCGTAATAACTAATACAATAACTGATAAATTTAAGATCAGTTGTTGATATTTACTTGCTTATTTTAATAAAAAGTATCGTGATAACGTAGCAAACTATGTACTTTTATGTAATGCATGAGCTAGTTCAATAAATTATACTCTTTAAAGATAGAAAAATTACGCAATACTTTTAAAGATTGTAATAAACTAACATGCTACTGGTCTCTTATATTAATCAGTGAACACTATTCAAGCAGCACTTAATAAATTAAATAATTGATCTTTTAATTCTTAATCCCCAAGCGTTAATAGTGTTGCAAAAAGTTTTGAAATTCCCAAAACAACTATTCAACATACTATAAAAAATAATAGCCCTCTTAATTATTTAGGCCAACCAAATATACTTACCGAGCATAAGAAAAATCAGCTTGCAGGCTATTGTATTAATTTACAAAAGCTTGGGTTTGGTCTAATGAGATCTGGTATTAACCATTATATAATAAAGATCTTAAGACTAAATAAGTGAACACATCCTTTTGGAAATAGTAGGCCAGGTCAAGATTGGTAGGTGCGTTTCATAAGGGATTATTCCAAATTATCATTTTGTGTTTCCCAGAAGTTATTAGAAACATGCGCCCAAAGAGCCAATATGACTATTGTAAAGGATCACTTTGAAAAACTTAGTAAAGTTATTAATAAAAATTCACTCACTGCTACACAAATTTGAAATATGGACAAAACAGGTTTGCCTTTATTTCTAAATCTAAAAAAGTTATTGCATGAAAAGGTGCATGATGAGTATATTTCTGTAATAAACTATTTTAGCCACTGGGTTATGTATATCACCTTTATTTATTTATAAAAGAGTTTGTCAATTCCAGATCTATTAGAAGGTGCACCTCCTGAAACCATCATGGGCTTTACAAATACTGGATATATGCATAACAAACTTTTTTAAAAGTATTTTAATCATTTCGTTAATTCTATTCTACTCACTCGTCCAGTTCTGTTAATACTTAATGGTCACAAATGTTATATTAGTGTTGACTTTTGTTGCAATAATGTTATTCTTTTTTCATATTACTACCATATATGACATATTTTTTGCAGCCGTCTGAGATACTATTTGCCAAATTAAAAAAAGAGTATGGTAAAGCAAGTGATAATATTATAATGATAGCAAAAGCAAAATAGTTACCAAGCAAAATTCTTGGCCTGTTTTTACAGAAACTTACATATCCCTAGCAATCCATAATGCCTACAGAACTACTATAATATGGCCCTTTAATCCTAGTGTAATTGGTGATGATTGTTTAGACCCTTCTTTAGCATACTGAACAAGTTAAAGATTCAACTTCAGATAACTTACCATTTGTTTAGCTGACGAGTACAATTATAATACTATCACCAATTGCACAACCAAGTCATTTTCGTTCTACTTGCCAAAATTTAAGGGTAGGGGGTATGTAGATCATTTATCATATGATTTTTGTGGTATCGATTTTTCTTTTTAAAGTTTAGTAAAAATTTTTTAAGCAAATCATTTAAACTATTAAATAAAATTATAGAGCAGGTTTTTGTGATTCTAAAAATAGTAAAATTATTAAAATTGGTTGAATATTCATCAAGTTATAAA
>QKWP01000013.1:272425-297623 GCA_003550325.1 Gigaspora rosea | reverse complement strand
GGAACATATAAAATTTAAGAAAATCTAAAGAAAAATTTTATAGTAAAAATTTTAAAATAAAAACTTTAAACTTTTATTACTTTAAAGGTTATTAATAACTTTAAAAAATTTTCATAATAAAGTTTATAAAATATATTTTAAAGAAAATATTCTATAAATAAAGTATACCCTATATTCTTAATAAAATTTTATTTTATTTAAAAAATTGTAAATATTTTTAAAAATTCCAGGCAAATTTGCCTGGAATACGGTTTAAGGGATATCATTCTTAAATATAATACAAGTCAATTGTTATAAATATTTGGATTTTAATATGGGTAAATAAAAAGTTTTAATATGAACAACTTTAAGTTTGCTATAATACCCCTATCTACTTTATAATGTTTAATAAAATAATAAAAATTTAAAAATTAATAGATAGGATTTACCCTTACTAGATCTAGTACATTGTACTAGATTAAGTATATAATTAAACTAAATTATCTATTAATTTTTAAAATTAACATTAACTACTTTATTAATATTTTTTATAATATTTTAACTTCTGGGCTACTCGTTTTAGAAAACTCATAACTTTATATAGCTTTTTAAATTTGCAATTGCTAGATTACTGTAAAGTCCTAAATATAAGCAACACTCTAAGCCACTCATTTTAGCTAAATTTTTTTAGAGGGTTGCTTAAATTTGGTACTTTAAAATATTCAATTTTTATTAGTTAATCTATCTTATATATAAATAACCAACTTGTGGTACAGTATAATTGAATATGATTTATATATGTTGTACATTGGACATGTTCAAACTATGTTTTTTGTCCAATGTTCAAGATTGTCCAAAACTGTTCAAACCTATGTCCAAAGTTTAAATAATTAATAAATTAAGTTAATAAATATATAATTATATATTTTTAGGTGCTGGATTCATTTTTAAAAAAATTAAAATAGATTATTTTAATAAAATTCTGAGTAATTTTAATTTAAAAAAAATGTCAAAATGTCCACAAAATGTTCAATGTATAACACTCTGTTTAGCAATTTTAAAAAAGGGGTTGCATAGTTTATTTTTTAATATTTGATTACAAAAATGTGGGTTGCTTATTTTCAGGAGTTGCTTATATTCAGGACTTTATAATAACCTAATTTTTAGAGCATTTACTAGTAATTTTACAAAATATTTTTTTATTATAAAAAAATTTTTTTACTAAATAAATTTATTTAAACTATTAATAAAGTTATAAATATAAGTTTATTAGTTTTAATTATAAAATTTTATTAAGATTAGTTTAAAAGTAATCTAAATTTAAAATTTTGCTAGTAAATACTAGATCAAAATTTATATATTAATATAGATATAATTTTTTAAAATTTAAAGTAATATAACTTGAGATATACTAATTAAGTATTAAAGAAATTTTGTATAATAAATATTTATAATTTTGATTAAGAATTTAAAAAATTTACTCAGTAAAAAATTTTTTAAATTCTAGTTAAATTCATATAGCTTATTTGTAAATTTTTAAAAAAAGTTTATAATACAGTGCGCGATACTTAAAGCCTACACAAACTTTAAAAGCTAATAACTTATGATCTAAAAATGATATTTTAAAAAGGAAGCCACTATTTTATAGCTAAATCAATTTATTACAACTTAATGGCCTTATTTTTTAAAAAGTTATAATAACTTTTCAAAATATATAGCTTTAAAAATATAGTATTTTTATATAATACATAGAAATTTAACCAAAAATGTGACAAGTTACATGTTTGGCTTCTTGTTATTGGCTAATTTTAAAATTATTTTTAAATTATTTTTAAAATATTTTTTATTAATTAATTTTTGACCAATCAGAATACAAGAAATCAAAAAATATCAAATTTCAATATGAAATTTTTGAAATAGGACAAATTACGAGAATGTAGTCTTTAAGGGTCTTGCACTGTATAAGTAATAATTATTACAATATAGCTAATAATAATTTTTTTATAACAAGCCTTTACAATTTTTATTTATTAATTTTTATTTGCAAAATATATTAATAAATTATAATTATAATTAACTTTATAAATATAGAAATCTAGTACATTGAAAATTACAAAAAAATACAATATATAAAAAAATTGTTTTTATAAAAATTTTATTATTAATTTAAAAAAAAAATACTGCTAAACAATTTTTATACTTATTAAATTTTTGTATATAAAAAAAATTAAGCTTTTAATTTTTTTAAGTTTTTAACGCATTTTTTAAAATGTACTAAATTTAGTACAAAAGAGTAAACAAAAATCCATTAAAATAAAAAAAGTTTTATAGTTATTTTAACTTCACCAAATTACCTTATTTCATTTTAAAATAAGGAAATTGCTATTTTACCTTCTATTTTGCTATTCATACATTCTGCCCATATAAAAACATTATTTAGCCATTTGTCACATAATATTGTTATAGTACAAAACAATATATAACCTTTATGCGTATAAAAATATTATAACTAAAAACATAAAATTAAACTCTTGTATGGTGATAATAATTAGTCATCGATATAGAAAAGGGTACAAATAGCAATGCCCATAATCTATATAGGTTGGATAAAATGGCAAAATCAGAGGGTACAAATATAATAAGAGGTACGAATAACAATGCTCATCATTTTAAATTAAAAGCCACAATTATTTATATTTTTTATTATATAAAAACCATTTTATATAGGTTGGGGTATAAATGGCAAAAACAGAGGTACAAATAATAATGCCCCGAAATAATATACATAAAAAATTACTTATTTTCTCTAGATTTATATCTAATAAGAAAGCTTTACAATACTAAAAAACTAGTATTACATAAAATTATAATTTATTTTCTACTCACTATTCCAAATCTCAATTCAAACCTCAGATTCAAACTTTATTTAACGCTTCTTGATATATTTTTCTGCTTGTATCCATAAACTACTTGGATCTCTAGCACTTCGTTCATCATAATACAATTGGTAATCTGCCGGTCTATAAGAAAAATCCATAACTTCATCCGGGTTATTAACGCTATATACTTCAGCAACAGTAAAAGATAAAACAAAATGTTCAGGAAGTGTTAACCTAGAATCAAAATTATTAAGATTTGGATAAGCGTCTAAAAAACTGTTAACGGAACTACTTTGCACCACCGTTCCACCAGTAAAACTTGCAAAAGAAAATCTAGTATTTGGAAATCCTCCAACAGATACGGTGGGAACATTAACTTCTGCTAATCGTTGAACTATAAGTGCGCATGATGATCCACAAATACCGTTTGTTAATATAACAAGATTTTCCTCAGTCCACGGAAATTTTGGAGGCACTGGATAATTTAGAAACTCTATTGTTTCGTTTCTAAATGCTTTTGTTGTATATTTAACTTGGGTACCACCGCGTATATATGTATTGTTTCCAATAAATTCATCGAGGTTGTTAAATGAAGCATTTGTCTTTGTTGAAATAAATGATCTATAATTGAATAAGTCATAAGAATTGTTTGCATTTGAGCTTTCTTTTATAAAAGCTGTAGTCACATCTGTAACTTTTATATCTTCTGGAAAAATTGCTATGCTAGGAAATAAAAGTTTAATGATAAAATCTGCAATAGATACTACCCCACCAGTATTGTTACTTAAATCCAAAACTATCTATCAAAAAATATGATTTATATTATATTCATTCATTAATCAGAAATAAATAACAATTTGTAACATTATTTCATAAACAAATTTATATTTTACCTTTTTTATACCTCTATTAGCTAATAATGTAAACCCAACGACTATATCATCCAAGAAACGAATCGTCTGGTCAGAGGTAAAATTTTGAGTATCTTCAGTCGAAATCAAGACAATACCAAAATCTTGTAATACATAAAACCTGGAGATAATTGCATCGAATATTAAGGACGCGTTACCCACTGAAGTCTCATTAATGTATGAAGATTTGTATTTTGAAATTATTGGAGCATAAAATGTATCGATAGAAGCACCAGTTGGAATTCTCCATTCTTTAGTAATGTTAGAAATTCTATCACTACAATTGAGTGTATAAGAAGTGCTTGGATCTGTAGGTAATCGAGTTCTAAACGTAAATGTTTGTCCAGTTATTCGGAAGTCCCTAGCTCCAAAAGAAAGAGATGCGAGGGCATAATTAAAACGAACACTTAAATCTCTTGAATCTTGTACGTGATTACGAGCGTATTCAGTAATCACGTCAATCGCTGGTTTACCATCTATATATATAACTTGACAATCAATGGTACTTGGATCTATTGAGTCATCAAAAACTTTGATTTGCTAAAAATAACAATAATGCATGTTAGCACACATTAGATTAGCATTATATATAATTCTAACCAAATTCTTTCAAAATTTTGTTTGTCAGTATTTTGTTTTTCAATACTCAATTTAACATAATTAAAACTAGGATTCTTTTTTTTTTTTTTTGGTAAAGCATAATAAATGGAAAAATCGCAAATATTTCACGCATTTACATATGTATATATGTACAGTGCGTATGTATGTTAGCATGTTATGAAGGATTTACCTGTGTACCATCTGGTTTAATTACCGAATACATAGAGAATTCTTGATAGAAATAAAGTGTTGAATAATTTGTAGTTTTGAACCTATAATAAGATATATGAGATATAAAATTTATTCAACTATTATACAGAATTATATAGAGCTATACAAAATTATACAGCGCTATTAGCTTTTTGAAAATTGAATAACTTACTTGGTGTGACCATCCCTCATTTCAGCAATAAGATCTTCAACAGCATACTAATATAATTGAATTTTTTTTCATACAACGATAATACAAAATATAAATTTTCAAAATGATTTATTTTTAAATTACCATAAATTGATATTCATATGAATAATTTTTCTTTAGTAATAAATCTAATTCTGATAATAAATCCATGGCTCTAAATGTAAACCCTGGTTTTGGATCTTCTTTCGCTTGATCTAAGAAGGCATAGAATCCGATTAAAAGCTCTTTTACTGTTTCGATTGTCTGAATAAAAATTTTTATTAATACCAATTCTACCTAATTTTATTTCTTAAATAGCTAAATACCTCTTTTGCATTAGTTTGATTAAATGGATATGATTCATAGCATGCTTTCACTTCGGTGTAATTAAGATATTCTACCCCCGAATCAAAATCGTCAGATACCTTTTGACACTCATTAGTATCGGAATGAGCACTGAGGGCAAATAAAACAAAAATAAATGGTATAAGATAGTTTAATATCATTTCATGAAATCATGGAATTATGAAATTAAAAACGAATTAATCTTTACAAAATTAATTAATTGGAAACGTTTCTTTTATACTTTTACGTGCTAATATTTTAATGAAATTACCTTGTATACAATAAATACTGATAACAGCCTCGATTTAAAGATAAATAGGTTTATACGCTTTTTCATATTTTTCATATTCTCTATATTCTTTTCTTTCTCGCTTTGGGATGATCTTCGCGATCTTCACTTCCGGAACCTAGATTTTGTTGGATGATCTTCATGATCTTGATAATTCTACATAATTCCGCGTAATACCTGTTTCCGGGAAATTTGGTCTGTGTCTCAATGTGTTTGCTGCTTGAAGCTTATTAATTTAATCTAGAGCATAGCTTTAAGCCATGCCTTTAAGATAAGGCTTAGATTTGGCTTAATCAACTTCAAACAGTACCCTTCAAGTGATTGATACGTAGAAGTAGGTTGTATTCAAAAGTAATTAATATACGTAATAAATCAAAATAAGTGTCGTAAAAATAAACTGGAAATGTCGAATAAAAACTTTCAAGTCTTCTCTTGATATCACCCAAAACATAGAAGCCGGCTCGAGCTATGGTGCTACTTCGTCGGGAGAAAGCACAATTTTATTAATGATTTTATTTGTTATACGTACTGAAACTTGAATCATATTCTATTATCGCATAATAAAGTTTATAATTTATACTAGTAGACTGGAATGTCCTTACGACTATGCTTTATTCGATACATACCTTTTTAAATAGGGTAGAGCTATTATTAGGGATGTTAAGTCATTTAGCCTGAACTAGCTTGACTGAGTTCAAAACTCAGACCGTTATGATCAAGATTGTCCAGAGGAACTAGTTCGTTTATTAAACGAGGCATGTGATATAACTAGCTAGGTTTCTTCACGGGAGTAATACGTATTATGCCATAAATAACGAATTATTTACTATATTAAATTTTTGGTCATATAGCGATAATAATTGTAATGAATCATTCAATTTATTTCCAATTATTAAATACGCAAAGTTATTGTAATTATGACAGAAGTTTTATATCCGCATATATCATATAAATACTCAAGAATTGTATACTTTAAAATAAATCTTCGTAATTACATTACAAACGACAAGTGTGGCAAGCATTCAGCATAGCCAAATTACAATTAGTCCTACTAGAAATCGCCTCGAGCCAGAAAAGGCCTGTGCTTCTCTTTGCCTTAAAACCTGGATCGCAACAAGCTTAATAGAGTATGTAGAAGAAATTAAAGCAGTGCTAAAAAATAAAATAAAATGCTTCCAAAGTATAGGTATAGTACGGTTATATCCAATATTTTCGTTTTTATACGTATCGGGTTATTAAAAAAAAGATTATCAATCTAAATTCGTGTAACTAACAATTAAATTCAGTTTATGTGGTAGTGGTGGTGCACTGCCTATCTTAACCGGTTTAACATTCCTAGCTGCTACCCGGGTTGGCTATGACCCGTACGGGTCAAAATTTTGACGGACCATGAGCCAAAAATTGCCTTGACGGGATCAAGCGGGTTAGTTATATAGGCAGATGAATTCTAATGAACAGATATAGAAAATGAATGAACTAAGGTTAAAAGGTTTTTTTTTTAATTCAAAACCCGAGATGTTCAGATTTGATGATCATATCACAAGTATATACCGTATTACCGCGAAATAACGAGCATGGGCGTTGTTTCGAAAATTACATCTCCTAAAAATAGTATACTGGGATTCAAAATAACGTCCATGCGCGTCCCGAAATAACGCGCACCTTATATACAGTGAAACCTCTCTAAGTGCACCCTCTATAAGTGCACACCCTCTTTAAATGCACACTCAAATTCTGGCCCAAACATATACATGGCCTCTATAAATGTACTTTTTCGTATTGTTCTCTAAGTGCACGTTGTTAAAATCTGGGACTTCACTGTAATAGCATACCATATAAATGTATAACACGCGAAAAAAAATTGGGTTGCTTCGAAACAATGCACATGCGCGTACTCAAAATAGCGCGCAGGTGATCGAAATACAGCGCAAGTGAGAGTTATTTCGCGGTAATACGGTATTTTGATATACCAGGACTTAAAGCATAAATTAAACAAGCTTGACTTATGTGACTATTGACCAGGTCAACCTGGTCAAACCCTGGTCGCTCTGGGTCACAGCTCTAAAATAGCGTTACCAGCTGCAGATATGATTGTCATCGATTTATAGCGAATAGCCGATTACAATCAATTCAAAAATAATCGTGCATGATCTTTTATCGATGCTAACTGAATGATTACAACTGGTAACCGATATCCACTTATTTAAAACTTTCCTGATGATTGCATCCGGAATCTTATTCAAGAATACACTGGAACTTGTGTGAGGAACCGGGTAAGGTATGTCATATGTAGGGTTGCGCCCTAAAATTATTAGGTTGGGATTAGGTAGAATCCCAAACAGTATTTACTGGTTTCGGAAAAGTATCTCTGATTTGTCATAATGTCACACACTTTTGACATGTATCCTATATTACGGCTAAAATTCCAAACTTTTACATGCAAATATCAGGTTTGGGACTCGTCACATTGTATTCGACCAACTTAATTGTATTAATTTAGCAGATAATTGAATGCTTTTTTTGGTACTATAATACAATCCGAGGTAATATTAATAGTTAAAGATTTTTTTCATTTGGCTGACCCTAAAACATATAGGTATTAGGGTGTGACATTAGCTAAAATATGTTAACTAATCATAATATTTTTCATATAACAAATTTTTTATGTTAAGCAAACAATACTATTATTGCAATTGTTTTTTGGTTAATTTAATATTGACATAAAATTTGAGAAAGAAAATTAATTTCTTGACAGAGTATTAAGTTACTTTGATATTTTTACCGTATTTATATATTAGTTATGATATTTAAAAAAAATATATGCAGGTTTTTTTGCATATTATATAATTATCGGTTTACTTTTTTTTTTTTATTTACTATTAATTCATACACCAGAATTTAAATCTTGCAAGTATTGGCTATTTAATTTTAAGCAGAATACATACTATGATTACGATTCCCCAAAAGTTAGTCCCCTACAGGCAATTTATCCGACATCACACATCTGCTAAATAAGTATAGCTACAACTAATCAAATGCTAACCTTAATCTATGTGATGTCAGGCAATGGCCTGTAGAGGAACTAACTTTCGGGGAATTGAGAGGCAACTCATATTATATATGCACTTTAATTCATGTTGGTACAAGCTTCAAGCTTAAAATGATCAGCGCTTACTCTTTTTATGGATTTATTAATCATACTGATTGATAAGTATACATTCTCCGGTAATTATGATAATGGTTCGTTAGGGTGTTCGATATACTATGTAAACTATATGTGGTCATATAATAAAATTTTATTAATGAAGTTTTATCAAGTGATAATTTTATAACAATTATTATGAAAATTTAAACAGATGCATAACCCTAACGGTTCGATAGAATGATCGAAATTTTGCAAAGTCCATTATTACGTCTTTACAAACAAAGTTACAGAGCCAAATTTTGAAAAAAGAAACTAAATTCTTTTTTCTTGCCTTTATTTCAAGAAAAAAAAAACTAGTATATTGGTTCAAGAAAAAAAAAATTAATACATTAAAATTTTCATAATTAAGTAAAGAAAAGACACTGTAACTTTTGTTTGTAGAGATGAAATACTGGTGTCTTTGCAAAATTTCGACCAATTCTATCGAACCATTAAGGCTAAGTATCTATTTAAAATTTCATAATTGTTGTTATAAAATTATCACTTGTCGAAAAATCTTCATAAATAAATTTTATTATATGACACATATAGTTTTGATTTACATAGTATATCGAACACCCCAATGGTTCGTGTGTATTTATTGACTGAATAAACATTGTTTAAATCTTAACACATGAAAAAATAATAAAAACGGAAGCATTTCACGTATGAGATATATTATTATGTGGATGCATCTATAACTGGTGCCAGATATTAACTTTATTGAAAGATCTATATTGAGTATGAGCAGCATATGTCAGTGCGATTAATATCAAGATTGGACATGCTCCCAGAAATAGCAGTTATAATTGCATTGCCGTCATTGGTTGAATTCGCAATATGCAACACCAACTGTGGTTTCCCACATTGCATAAAACAGGCCGACCTTGATAAGTTTAAGCTGCAGGATTCACATGGATTCTATGTAATTTCCCATAGGGGTGGGACAATCGGAGATTTTTGAAAATACTGCGCGGGCCTGCATTATGGCTAATGCGGCCCAAAATTGTTAAATCTCGGTTTCCGACATATCACGATCTTCCGAAATATTCCGCCTATGTCAGCATAATTGTGAAATAGTTTAGTCACTCATCTTAACTCAAGTCCAGACAATAAAATAAGATAAAGTTCACATACTGTAGTAGTATATTTGCGTCGATCACAAATTTGTCGATTCTTAATCGCCCGTGTTATTGATTGGTTAATGCAATTGTTATTAAACTTATTATACTGTGATAACAAATTCAATAGTGATAACATAACTTCATATTATTATGAATTAAGAAGCAAATCACAAAAATACAATTTTCTAAATCAGGGCCTTTTGATCGAATATTGGAAACTTACATTATGATGAGTGTTAAGCTTATTATAGAATCCAACCAATTATGTAACTCAAAAGTTTAAATATTGAATTACTCATACCTTTAAAAGCTTTTATTTAGCATTGTTGAAAAGCTTTATTTTCATTAATCAGACTGGAAATTTTATGGGCAAAATTGTTTAGTCAAAAGCTTTTATAAACTAATTTGTAATGTGCATCAAGCAACCGAACGCGTTGGTCAAGATAAATTTAGAAAACGGGTATATAATACTATTTTCTGCAAACGATTGGTAGTCGAAGCAATCATATTACTAGGCGAGTTTTCCACCAATTCATTTAACGTTGTCGAAGGACTTATAAACAAAATTTGCTAAGTATATTCGATCTTCAAGACAAGATCTCGTTAACCAAAAATTTGCCGAAGGTTGTGAAAAAAACCCATTTGCTAGAAAGCTAATGATTTATAAATAATATTAATATAACAATAAGCATTCTAAAAATTTCGAGTAAAATGAAGGTTTTTCTATCAAAAAAAAAAAGCCGATTTAATTGCTGTTATTTCAAAATATAAATTGCATCTATCAGATGATGTATAAATAGATATTTTTTTAAAGCTTTCTTCATGCAATATGTACTCAAAAATGATTTATATATACTTTATGCGAATTTATCCTTTATAATTTTTGTGAAATAACGTCCACTATTTTTAAATTAGCGAATAACATGCCAATCTCGAAGAACGTAAATTGAAAAATGACGCAGAACATACTGCATGATATATTTAAATTTAACTTTAAAATATAGCAATTGATTTACAAGACGTCTGAATATGTACCGGCACAATTTCATGCAAAACTAAGAATGATTTCAACGAATATCATATGCAAATTATCACTGTTTATTAACATCTTGCGAGTTAGTATAGTTATCACGTAACTATGAAACTTTATTTGCCAAATACGAAACGTCGCCCCAGAACACCACGGATCCTGTTTTCCTAGTATTATTTGTAGAGATTGTAAATACTATATATATTTTTATGACTTACCTGATGGTACTCTTACCCTATCTATATAATCACACTGTGTATAATTAGAAAGTCTCTTCTACAATTTTTTTAATTATACTCAGTGGGATTATATTAGGTAGAGGAAAGAATTAGAAAAATAAGAACCTTCAGATACATTTAGAAAAATAAATGTTTTTATATTTATTAATAAATTCTCAAGGATGTTCAAAATTACAGAGTTTTTGGTTACAAAAATAGATGAGTCTAAATAATAAATCAAATTCGAGGACTAATTCTAACTTTCAACTCCTGACAACTAGCAACCGCTCCAACGTTAAATTTTAATGGCTTATTAATATCCACCAATTCAACGTTATAATTTTTAAAAACTAATGCCATTAATAAAAGTATTTCCGTCATTGCCAATTTTCTTCCAGGACAAACTCGTTGAACTCCACCAAACATCATAAAATTCTTATCAACAAATTTTTAATCATATTTATTATCATCATAAAACCTATCCAGGTCGAAAATTTCAGGATTAGGCCAAAATTTAGGATGGTTATTTGCTCCTATTAAGTTTAAATGAAAATGTGTACTAGTGGGCCATTTATATCCAGCAAATTCATACTCTTCAACAGTACAGCGTGGTATAAAAAGTACCACAGGAATTATACGATTAGTTTCTTTAATTATTGCTTTACAATATTTTAGTTTTGAAATATCATTTCGTGACACATGGAATTTTTCAGAAGATTTAGGAAAGATAGAATCAATTTCTAAAAGCATCTTTTGTTTTACATGTGGATATTTACAAAGGTAATAAGTTATAAAGCAAAATAAATTTGAGGTCTAAATGCAAGTATTATAAATAGAATTATTAATAATAAGTTAAAAAAAAAACAAAATTGTTAATCATTAAGTAAAAATGATACTCACAGTATCTGTTCCACCCGCAATAGCTTCAAATAAATTAATTCTGATCTCTTCATCACTCATAGGCTTAAGCATATTGCCATCTAATGCTTTTACTTTAGCAATACTTTTTGTAGTATTTGCAGTAATTAACAATGTTAACATATCACTGTTCATGTCTTTATCCAATGGCATTTCTTCAATTTTCTTTCTTCTATTCTTAATTATCTCGTCAAATCTTTCAAATAAATAATCACGATTTTTTAACATAGAAATTGACATATTTCTGATTATCGGGATGTAATGCCTCATAAACGGACCAACAAACATGAAAAAAAATATATCCCTAATAAGGTTTACGTTGGCATTAACAAATTTATAACCATCTTCAACCAATGCATCAGGATGTTCAGATTTGATTGTACTTTGTGTATTATAGTAAGAGTCAATTGCGTATGTTCGTTCACCAGTGATTACTATTGAAATAAGATCATTCGCAAATCCATGAAACCATCCATAAAAATCAGTTTCAAGAACCCAGTTATCATTATCATAATTATTTCTTAAAGTATTTTGCTTTCCGAGGGATTGCCAATATCCACTCATTTCTTTGTATAATTTATTTGTAAAATTTATGGTAGTATCCATAAATCTAGGTGCTAATAATGCATGAGTAAAAAACTGCCTATGATAATTCCAACCTTTATAGTCTTCATTAAAGGCGATTCCACGTCCGTAAAAGCCAATTTCTTCAATACCCTGTGAATACAAGAGCCTTCCTGAATATGATGCGTGTGAAAAAAATTTTTCCATATATTTAGATTGTGATATAGCGATACATCTATGTCCATTAATCATTATTTCACAAATATCGCCATATTTCCGTTGACATGGTTCATAAAACGATTTTACACCATAAACAAAATTATAAAGGTTTCCAATAAATGGTAAAGGTAACGGACCAGGAAGCGGATTAGGACGAATCAAGTAATTGTAATAAAAGGTAAAGATATAAGTAGTTAAGGTTAGGAAAAAAGGATGAAATAGTCTGTAATTCCAAAGAAATCAATAATCTTTTGTATGATCATTTTATTTGAACGGCAAAAATATCCGACAATTTTAGAGACAGGCAACGATTACCTAAGTATAAATTATCCAACCATTAGGTCTTTTTATAATGGATAAGGGAGTTAAACTAAGTATGAACATAAAATGTGCTGGAAAATCCGAAAAATCCTGATCATGCCGACTATTATGACGTTAAACAAAGATTCAACTGCATATACTTAGGCCACTCCGATTTAATTTTCTGTTTAACATAAAATAAAATAGCTCGTAAAAGGGTATAAAAATATACAAATTAATAACAATTACGGTAATTCTATTGGAAAAAATTTTATTTTATAAAATGCAAATACTGCAATCTGAATGGCTAATATGATATGTTTTTTTCACCTAAAGTTTTAAGGGATATTATGTTAAACAGATGGTCTGGCCTTAGAGATAAAAATATGCTTATCTGAATTGGGGAAGATTTCGGAGGAAATACGGTGTTATGATTAATTCGTAACCTTAGTGTAAATCGGGTCTAGACTTTTTAGGAAGTGTTAGTCTGAATTTATAGGTTTCCTAAAACACCGTAAACTGCCATATAAAAGATCCCCCATGATAGTAGACCCACCATGTATCATCCCCAGGTTTACAATATGGGTTGAGATTTTTGTAAAAGATAAAAGACCCGGGTATACTATAGGATCTAAAATGATAAAAGACCTGGGTATACTATAGGATGAACATTCGGACAGCTTGAAAATAAAATGTAATTTGTATTACTAGTGCTGTATTTATATTGCCCGGTACAGGACCCCACATAAAATCCCCGATTATTAGACCCATATCCTTACAATAGACCCATCGGGTTTAAAATTGAGAAAATGTAACAGACCCGGGTCTTTTATATGGCAGTTTACGGTAGTTGTCGACACTATGTATTAATTACTAGATTTAGTCATTTATTCGATTATAGTATGATTACCTTAATTCCGATGGGCTAATGTTCGGGCGGCGATTAGGCTTCCGCATGGGCTAGGTAGAGCTGGGTACTAGTGGTACCCTAGCCCTACCCGTTTGTACAAGGGCCCATTTCCTAAGCCCTACCCTTACCCTAGGGCTCGGTTTTTAATACCCGTGCCTGGCCCATTGAGGATACGGGTACCCTTTGAACAGCCCATGGGCCCCAACTATTATTGCGTAATTATCTAGATTTTTTGAAAAAAAGATAAACTTTACTGAAACTTAAAAAAAAGTATATATGTTTTTATAATAAAATAATAATATTTTGAAAATATAATAAATATGCTTTTATATAAAAAAATATTTTAATAATGTTTTTATAATATATTAATAATATAATAAAAATTTTAAAAATAAAATAAAAATTTAAATCTGTTTCAAAAATATTATAAAATTATTATAAAAACATTATTATTATATTTTAAAAATAGTTTAAAATAAATTGTTTAAAAATATTTTAAAATATTATTTTAATATTATTAAAAATATTATAAAAACATTATTGCTATATTTTAAAAATACTTTAAAATAAATTTTTTAAAAATGTTTTTAAAACATTATTATAATATTATCAAAATTATTATAAAAACATTCTTATTATATTTAAAAATAACTTTAAATAAAGTTTTAAAAATGGTTTTAAAACATTATTTTAATATATTAAAAATATCATAAAAACATTATTATTATATTTTAAAAATAGTTTAAAATAAGCTTTTTAAAAATGTTTTTAAAACATTATTTTAATATTATTAAAAATATTATAAAAACATTATTATTATATTTTAAAATATATTAAAATAAGTTTTTTAAAAATATTTTTTAAACCAAAATTATTTTTAAAAAATGCTTATATCTCGTAATTTTGCTTATGAAACCATCCTTCGTATTTTAACAAAAAATTTTTTTTGCAAGATTTTGGGGTAAACACATTTGTCTAAATCATTATATTATTGATTTGTTTTATTTATATTATATTTAATATTATAAAATATATTATAATATAATATATTTATATAATATAAATATTTATATTATACTATAAATATGAAATTTATTTAGTTTAATAATGTTTTAAAAATGTTTTTATTAATATTACTAAAACAGTTTTAATATATATTATTTATATTATTATTATTAACTTATAACTAGTAATTATTATGTTTTTTAAAATATAATAAAAACA
Source organism: Gigaspora rosea (assembly GCA_003550325.1). NCBI lineage: Eukaryota > Fungi > Glomeromycota > Glomeromycetes > Diversisporales > Gigasporaceae > Gigaspora > Gigaspora rosea. Next base: position 282,529 of record QKWP01000013.1, on the reverse strand, counting down.
TAATAGATATATAATCATAATATTTTTAATTTTTTTATAGTTTCAGTAAAGAATTTATAGAACCCTTACCTGGGTCAGAAAATACCGATCCGGGCGGGTCAGATATTTGACCCAGGTCAACAAGTCAAATCATAGAGTATTTACAGTTAACGTAATGACTTTTAATTAGGGATTCTGTATTGAAAAATTTCTCGACTTTGCTCATAATTTGAATTCGTTCATTTTCTACATCGGGAACTACCTGTATTTTAACTATTTTGACCATGAATTTGGTCCATGTTATTCATGACCAGTCTGACCATGTATCGAAAGAAGTTTGCTAAATACCATCCTGGATGATTTTATTAAAAATTATCCCATATATAAATTATATAAATATTTTTTATTTATTATTTAATACATATATTTAATTCGTATATAATAATTAACGACTATATATACGTTCGCAGACCTTCGGCCTGCGAACTTCTATTTTAGCTAATAAATCCCAGCAAAAGTACATTGCTAGAAGATGAGTTATGCATCGTACAAACCTAACCTTAACTACGACGCATCGCCTCATACACAACAATCCATACCAAGCAAGATGAAATTACACAAAACCAATATACTAATGCAGTGCACCAACAACGACAATATAATAATTCCAAGATAACGAAATTTCGAAGACAGTAGAAAGAACGAACGACCGAAAGTGGTGAAATCCCAGCTGCCAATAATACTAAATCCATGGTGAAATCACAACCATGAAATCCACGACAAAAATCACAATCACCAATGATGACTATCAACACTGAAGGCCAAGGCGAAATCACAACTACAACAACGGCCAAAAGCCGGTGAAATCACAACCACCAACGACTACTAAAAGTCTTGACGAAATCACAATCACCAAGGCCAAAACTCCTTTTAAGACACAACTTTCACGATGACGGCTCCGATGACGACTTTAATGATAACCATAAAAGAAAATAAAGGTTAGTATTAGATGTATGTATTACTAGAATAAAAAAAAATAATGATCATCAATCCGGTCACATTGGAATTTATAAGTAAATTGAGTAATAGCATTTTAGTAGTTGTCGAATTCTGACTTGGGTCAGACAATTTTCGACCTGTGACTCGGGTAATAGCTTACCGGATTATGATTGGTTGTTGGTCACGTGTAATGGTTTAACGGGTATCCATGGGCTAAAAGGGCAGGGTAGCAGCATTACCCTAGCCCTACCCATCTGTGTAATGGCTTGGTACCTGGAGCCCTTATCCTTACCTGCGGGTTCAAAAATCGATACCCTGGCCCAGCCCTTGTGGTACTACTCATGGGTACCCATGGGTAGCCCAGGCCCATGCGGAAGCCTAGCGGCGATAGTGTTGTTGGTGGATGAAGAAACATCATATAATTTTTCTCACTATCGCAATCCGAACATTAGCCCATCGGAATTAAAGTAATTATACTATAATCGAATAAATGACTATATCTAGTAATTAATACATAGTATTGACAACTATTTTAGGAAACCTATAAATTCAGACTACACTTCCTAAAAAGTCTAGACCCGTTTATCACTAAGGTTACGAATTAATCATAACAAACTTTCCTTAAAAGTTGAGCTCATGCGAAACTACAAACCAAAAATTTTGATACTAGGAGTACGCAATAGAATTCTCCTAGCCCTAGTATTCGAAGGGAATGATTGTATCTTCCCAGCTTCGATTAATATCGATCCATTGACAAAGACAAAAAAATACAAAATTCCGAAAAGAAAAAAAAGAAATTGATCCAATTTTTGCGCAGATGTGTGTACGACTTACAAGCAGGTTCACCTAAACAAAAAAACAATCTAAAAAAAACATTCCGTTGCTGCTTCTTCTCCTGCACAGTACTTATTCCTGCCAGTACCAGGCAATATTCGTGGCTTATGGTCCCTCAAATCAGCAAATGATTCAAATACACAAAAAAAATTGAAATTTCAGATAATTTTATCTTCTCTTGGCTTCCATGTTTCGTTCATGGCCTGAAGGCGTGCGGATGACCCATCTTCCACACAAATAGCACCACTTGTCACCATCAGAGTCAACAAATGATGCTCACTCAAAACCGATGGTGACAATGGTAATAATTTTGTTAATTTTGGTCGCAATACTTATGTAATAATTTTAGGTTATTAATATTTTGATTATAAACATAAAACATTTGCTTAATATAGCCTAAAGTTGGTGGATCTACTATTTATGTCAATTTTGATTTTATTTATTTTTATTAAGATTAATAAATTTGTAACGATGGTTACTGGGATGTTGCATATCAAATGATTTCCAAATCCAATCCAATCCAATCCAAATCCATCCAAATCCTCCAAACTATAATAAAATTACTTGGTATTTTGTGCATGTCCGTCCATTTTGAATCAAGAATGTACCTGATTTTCAAGATATTGTTGTATCATTGTTTACTTAAAAATGGTACGTTTTAAGTAATCTGATACTAGTTGCCATGGGTCTCATGATAGACAGGTAAACGGACCTCTCTCGGTAGTAATAAATATTATAACAAAATTTTCACAGTCCCATAATAGGATAAATCGTCGTACATTGCAGGCATATTGACATAATAATTTCTCACGATGATTGTATCCTTGTGAGATATGATCATTTTTTATAATATGGCAATATAATTTTTTAAATTGGTTAGCTTCTTATATAAATATACAAATATCACAATGAAAACCCATAATTATAAAAATAGATTGTTATAAAACTAAATAATTACTTTTAGAATTACGAGTTCTCATTTAGAGACACTCATATATATCAATCAATTGTCAAAATTACAGTACCTCCCACTGTCATGAATGTCCCATTAGTTATATAATTATATGACTTTTGGTCAAACAATACTATTAGTTGTGAGCCTGTTACATACACATGTATGGATTACGGTATGATTTCCTAAAAGTTAGTTCTCGCTAGCTCATTTTTCTAACTCTATATCCCCAACAGAATGTTTCACCTACAGCACTTTTTGTTGACAGAATCTTTCCTCGACATACCATGATTTCGACATCCACTTTCCTTAACATCTCATATTTTCGACAAGAAATTTATCTAACATGATATAATTCTAATTGGACTTTTCTCCAACACTAAGTTTTATTGAATGCACTTTTGCCGACAAGAATGATAAACCTAGTGATCATCACATTACGTGAAATTATGCAACTACGTCATTTGTTTACTAGCACTATCAACTTGGCCTAAATTATTATCACCTAACCCTAATCTAACCCTAACTCTAACCCTAATTTAGGCCGAGTGCTTAATTATGTGATGTGATGAACACGAATATATCACTCTACCCAATAATTGTGACAGATTAAAATGAAAATTTTCTATTTTTTAAGCAAAATTTTAAAATTTTTTAGGGGTTGTTTTTAGCGTTAGGGTTAGGGGCATGCCATTTATCATGTGATATTTTTACTTAGTAGCCACCAGCAGGGGTAACCGTCAAAAGTTAAACAAAAGTAGAATATTATAAACCTTGCATACGCTCAGGTCACATGTTGACAGACCAATAACAGACCAATAAAATTTTAAATAAAGCGCGTCTTACTTTAAAAATATATGCCGCGCAAATTAATTTATCAGTTCTCATAACATGAAACTTTTTAAATAGATCCGGGCCAGCCAGCCTTATATTATTTAACAATTTTTTACTATATAACATAAATTTTTATAAAATTTGACCCGGTCGGGTTCACAAGAACCAATTAATTAACTTTGCACTGGTCTTATATATTAAATAACATTGTCCTTGCCCATCTTATTTTAATAATAAATAAAAATAATAATTTATTTAGAGATTAAGAATTTTTTTTTTAAAAAAATATGAACTGATTATTTATTATACGGAGCCAATAAAAATAATACTTTATTTAATAAAATAATATATAAAGTCCAGTTTTACAATTCTAAAAATAATTTCTTTGCACGCTCTAATTGATTTTCTATTGCTACAGCTTCAGTCACCTCTTCTGTATCATCCGAGTTTTCTTCATCTTCATTATTCTTATATATGGATTCAGTTTCAATTTTTTCTTTTTTTGAACTTGTTAAAGATTTTATTAATGCTTTAACATTCTTCTCAACCTCGCCCTGTAAATAATCTAAACATATAAAGCACCTGAATTGACATCGTTGCAAGCAATGGGTATGGTAACCATGCCTGCATGCCCAGAACAGTGCCATTAAGAAGGTCATTAGTACGATCACAAGATGTAAAATCACATAAAATAGAAACATTTGGTTTTTTAAGAGTAACAAAGCCCCTTGGAAGATGGCGATCAGTTATTTCGTAGCCTAATGTAGGAAGTTTATACGTATTAATATTATTATCTGAAGAAGATACAATAGAAGGATACTGATCATGCGATCGATATATTTTCTCAAATTTCTCTAAAAGCAATATTGCACATTTTTGATAAAGCATGTGCAATTGTTTTGGTGAATACGGATATTTTACAGAATGCACAAAGTGCTATTGAAAAGAATTATCTTGCCGTTGCCAAAAGATGAAATGCGCTTCCTTACACAATTGTTGAGAATCAAAAAATTTGGCCGTATTCCTACGAATAATGCTATGGGCGATTTCAACAGGACGGTCACTTAAACCAGCAAGATTATTAGTAATTATATTAATAATTATTGGATGGCCAATATCCATCCAATAAAAAATATCTGAAAAAACATCAAAGGTGCACGTTTGTAATTCTTCCTATCGAACCGAAGAAAGAGGTCACTCCAGCATCAAATGCAAGCTTCTTTATATGCTTCCCAATTGCCTACATGATGGTGTACCGCATATATATCAAGAACTAAAGGAATTAAATTACTAAACAAATCTGTTAGATATAAAAATTCAATGTTTTTACATATACGACTAAACTTTAAATAAACAGTATCAACAATATCAAGCCACGCCATGCGCACAATATGTAAAATTAGATCTACTCTCCATGGACGTGGCTTATTACCAAGCTTTTTACGCGCTCCAAATATGTCTTTATAAATATCATTGAATAATTTCGAATTTTTCAAAAAGACAAGCTCACGTGCATTCAATGATATATGAAGGGGACCGATTATAGGCACAAATGATGTAATGAATTGAGAAATATCTTCATTACAAGTAAGAAGCCTCTGTGCCAGTGCTTTGCGAATAAAAAATTGCCCAGGCCAGTCCGCAACAACAGGAACCACATAGTTGGAAAGGTATTCTTGCATCGGTACTTGGTTATATACGACTTGAAGCGCACTGATATAACCTTCAATACCTTTTAAGTTGCCTTCTACAAAATCAAAAAGAATAGAATCACGTATATGACGATCTTTTTTCTTTTCATTTAACCTATCATTATAACTATGAATCACCAGCCTGTTTATTAGCTCCTCATCAGAACATTCTTCACTCCTATAACTCCGCATGCAATCGTGGTAAGAGACACCAAGATTTACGATAAACTGACTCCCAAGGTGTACATTAATTAATTCGCTATCCACAATATTCGGATTAATTATCTTATCACACAATATAGCAGGTGCTGGAAATGGATTTGCTAATATTGTTGCCATATGTGTTGGACGCAATGTACTTGTAGTTTCAGGTTGTCGCAGAACATGTATATTATGATAGTCATCAACATTCAAGATGAAAAAATTCTCTGAATGTTGTCTAAGAGCTTTTTCAACATATTCTCCATGCTCATCAGACATTTTTTTTTTTTTACGATCTATCGCTCTTGATGTTGTAGTTACTCCAAGATTTGCCATAGTATTTAACCCTTCATTACTTGTACCTGATGAATCTAAATAATACTCCAAATCAAACTTGAAAGCATTAATTTTTGTGTTATTTAATGAGGCAAGTAAATAACAAGTAAACACTATTATTTTTTTCATATGATCCATAGTTTGCTCAATACGTTCAGTCGGGCGAGCTGCTAAATAAAGCTGATTAAAAAAAGTTAATAAATATGAGTCGCTTTTTTCTTCAAAAAGTGTTTGCATTTCTTCAAAAGTATAAATTGGACTTCATGTTCTATATTTTCCCTACGATGAAAAATGCTTGCCATAGACTTAATAGCATTAGTAAGATTAATTACATTGACTTCTTCTGCAGTGCTAGTAGTTTCATTAGTAAGATCTATATAATCGGTAGTAACATTAATTTGTTCATGTGTAGTTTTTACCCACTTAGAGGCTTTACATAAAGGATTTTTTACAAAATGCATATAACATGTGTTGCATAACATAACACCTTCTTCCCAGGTACTTCTTTTTAAGTCATTAGCCACGACTTCCTTCCATTTACCTTCGACTACACGACGAAATCTTAATGATTTGGTGGCTTGGCACTCTTCACACAATCTATTATCAGCCATAATATAAGTCGGTGGATTAGTATGGATTAACCTGATATTATTAAAGTACTGTACGAAAACTATAAGTTTGCTTAGTGAACAAGGCACGTTTCATATAAGAGATAGGTTACGCTAACTTTCAAAAAAAGTATTGTAAAACAGTATAAAAAAATTTTTTATCAATTGTGTAACGATCTGCAAAATGATGTGACGGTCACCCTTGCTGTAGCCACCTCTATCCATTATTATGTGATCCCTTTATCTAATTCTAATTAATTAATATAATATATAGACGTGATCACTAGCTCTGACCATGTATCTATGGTAAAAATCACGTGATAAATAGCATGCCCCTTAGGGTTAGGGTTTTAATAAACGAGTATATGTGGGTTTTATAAGCTTTAAAGGTGAGCAAGAGAGGTCCCCAGTTTTATTTTAATCTGATTTCATTTCAATCTGCAACAATAATTATATTTCTAATTGGGGAAAGATCTTGTCAGAAAAAAATATAGGAAACATGTCATGTCGGAAAAACATTCTTTCTGAAATATGTCATGTCAGTAAAATATCTTTTCAAAAATATGTCCTGTCAAGGAAAGAGGAGGTCCAAAACGGGTGGCAATCAATTAAATGACAATCACTTCACTGACATAACATTTTACTAACAATTATTCACTGACAAGTTCATTTTACTGACAGTTTATTTCACCAAAGCTCATTTCACCAACAAAGTAATTCTGGTCATTGTTGTTAGGGTCAGGGTAGAATTAGGTAGAATTAGGGCTAAATTTAGTGTGCTTTTTGGAAAAAAACTTGTCGGTGAAATAAGCTTCGGTGAAACAAACTGTTGGTAAAATGAACTTGTTGGTGAGTATTTGTTAGTGAAATGTTATATCGGTGAAGTGATTGTCAGTGAAATAATACGACCCCGTTGAAAATATAATATGTCGAGGAAAGATTCTGTCAACAAAAAATGCTGTAGATAAAACATTCTGTTGGGGATATAGAGTCAGAACAATGAGTTGGCAGGGAACTAACTTTTGGAAAATCAAGCAACAACCCATATAACCCATGTATGTACTTACGTACGTACATATGTCATACAGTACGTGGGTAAATGTTATTATTATTAATGAATAAATATTTGATATCTGGTTAGTGAACATGTTTATCAGGCAATACCAACTTCAGGCATGACAGCATGATGCAATATAGTAGGTTCCAGAAAATGTGCTTTTTCATATCCTTTTTCTATTCTATCCTAATATTATAAAAATGATGCTTTGTCATACTGATGCAATCTTGTTTTTTGTGTTAATCAGCTAACTTTATAACTAAAGCTTTAAAATAATATACTGCACCTTTTTATTTAAAATTGTCTCAATAAAAAAAAAGTCAAAAATTACTCTCTACTTTTGCGATATCAATCGTAGATGTAAAAGCGATAATAACTTAAAAAAATTTTCACTTTCTGAATTTTTCTGATTGGCTAAAATTTAACGCCTGAGATAATCTGAAGCTAATTTATAGTTCCCGTGACGAAGGCACAGGCAGAATGCTAGTAACTCTTTAAAAGAGAAGGTTTTAAAAAAACTGCCGTTAATTTTATAGAGCTCAGTCCTATGTATAAAGTTATTGTTCGGTTTTTTTTATTTAAAACATTGTCTGCAAAAAGTTTTAGCAGTTTAAAAACTATATTTTATTGGCTAACCACAATCACGAAGAAAATTTCATGATATAACAAGCGAGTTATTGTGAGTCATTGTAGATTATTCTTTTTAATTAGTTGATACAAAGTAAAATATGGTGCCGTAAATAGCTAATTACGACAATTACTATATATTTACGATATATATTTTTACTCTGACTTTTTAAAACTTTAATTGTAGTAATTATTACTACATGTCGTAATTATAATTACTACACATAGGGGTCGGGTTATTAGTTAAATTATATATAGGAACTGCATAAAAATTCTGAAGACACGTGATTTTGAATCAATCATGGCACAGGATCAGGTGTAACATGAAAACGAAACAGCCAGCTTTTTCAAAAATCGGTTATAATGCAAAATTTTTTTTTGTTGTTAAGGTGAGGTTTTGCCTTTATCTTAATTAATAAAATGTGTGAGATTCCTCATAGGGTTTCTCGAATTACAAATTATTATACAAGAATTAAGACTCAAACTATAGATAAACTAATTTTATCTAAATTATCTGCAATCTAAACCTACTAGAGTAGTTAAAACTTACCTAGATTTGGATATGGAGAATAGAGTTAGTAGGACAACTATATTTGATCCAATTGTATGACCAAATGTCTATTTTTCTAAGTGCTAGCCCAAGAGGTGGGCAAGTATTTGTATTGTTTTCATGTAATTGGTCTGGTAGACCACATATACAATTATAGGTATATAGAGCTTTGTTGTGTGAGAATATGCGTGTGGATTTAGTAAATATAGAGTAAAAAGGTTGTTGTGATAGGTTTTGTGAAGATTTCCAGTTTGCAAGTTTTATGCAATATGGTTTCCATAGCTGTTCATGAATTTTTTGTAAAATAAGCAAGAGGAGTTTAGCAATAGTATTAGATGCATTTTTGTAAGAGGTATATTGAGATACAATATTGATAAGTGATATAGGGATAAATCCCTGAATTGTAGTATAAAAAGTTGTAGTATTAAAGGATATAGATTGTGTAGAGGAAAAACAGTAGTGTGTTATAAGATTGTTGCGTAGTTGCTGTAGTTCATTGGATGTTATATCTGATAAGTCTGAAAAAGAAAGTTTTTAATTGCATTTTGGATAATAGTTGATATATTGTTTGAATCTGGACAAAGTAGCCAGTGGAATTGGTGATCTGTTTGATTGCATGTAATACAAGTAGGATGTATTTGAAGAGAAGGATTTGTAGAAAGAAAATAAGAAAGGGTAGGAAGCATATGTAGCATACATTTAATTTGGAATGATTTTTGAGAACAAAGTTGGAAATTAGTATAGTTATATGTGCGCTTGTGGTTGTGATTGAGGTATAGCCAAGTTGCATTCCAATTAATTTGTCGAGAAAAGGGATAATTTATTGAATTCTGTATTGAGAGGACCACATAGCAATAGTATGTGCATTACAGATATTTTTTATAGCACGATGTGTTGGTTGCTCAATATTATGTTTTTTGTAAATAAAAGTAAAAGATGGGTTATAAATATTATAGGGCTGAAATTCTAGAATAGGTGAGGAGAAGTGGCTTTTTGCAAGTTTATCAGCTTTATTGTTGTATTCATTATATCTATGTGCTTGCACTTTGTGTAGTGTAATATTGAGAGAATATGATTTGATGAGATTAATAAGGGTATGCCAAATAGGCCAGTAATTGTATGAATAGAGTTTGTTGTAATTATGAGTATGGGAAATAAGTGTATTGTACTTTGAAATAATGGATTGAGAATCAGTATATATGTCTATATTACTATTTCGAGGACAAGTACAAATTGCAGATAGTATAGCAATTAGTTCAGCTTTGTATGAAGATGGCCAGTTTTGAATTTGTGCGGAAAAAGAGTGAGAGATATTGTTATTAAAAACTTGAATTCACATAGAGCATCTTGGGTTGGAGATATTAATAACTGAACCATCAGTGTAAAAACAAAAATTTGAGAGTATAGAATTAGATTGTGCTATAGATTGGAGTTTT
>QKWP01000013.1:234561-271557 GCA_003550325.1 Gigaspora rosea | reverse complement strand
AAATTATAATTTGAAAATGTTTTTTTATATAAGCGTTTGGGATCGAATGTAATCGAATGTTTTCACCAACTTTAATTAGAGACAATTTTGACAATAGTAGTATTTAATATTAAAGCTATTATATTAAGTTTTTATTGTTTAAAGCGAAATATCCAAGATAAAATAACATGCTTTTTGACATCAAAGTATTGAACTTCAAGATGTTATCGTGAAAGATGCAAAGATTATCAAATACTATATAGAGTTGTGAGTGTAATGATATCGATAATATCAGGTATTGATATACAAATTAGTATTTAATTTCGACCAATCAGAATTACTGATGATCAGCCAATAAAAACAAATTTCTCTCATGCTGGTATAGGTTCTCAACCTATGACTAAAAATAAATAAATTAAATTTAAAATAAATATCATGTGTTAACTAACCATAACACTAAAAAACTAAAATCAAGGAACAGGATAATAGCCTCTACTCTGAGTATATTTTAAATATTTTCTTCCTATTAGATGTAATATTATGTGACCTTTGCGAATTGTGATTGGCTAGTTATAGTCTAATAATTATTACATGTTATATTATTACAACATGTAGTAATAATTACGACATATTGAAATTATTATGACATAATAATTATTACTACATGTAGTAATAATTACAACATGTCATAATTATTATTACATGGCCATAATTATTATTGCAGTCCTCTATAATCATGCAGTTTGTATCAAGAAAATTGGTGACTATACAGTCCTCCTCCTCTATAATCATGTAGTTTGTATCAAGAAAATTGGTGATTATACAGACCTCCTCTATAATCTTGCAGTTTGTATCAAGAAAATTGGTGATTTTACTGTACAAAGCAATAGTAATGTATCATTTTGATTGTACAAATGCAATAACTCATATTGCATATAATATAAATATGTATAAACTCATTGGTTTCTTAAAAAAATGGTCTCAATATTATTTATTGTCCAAAGTTCATTTGTCATCATACTTTTATTGTTGAGTTTCAAATATTTTTTAATACAAACATTCTATTATGGAAAGAAATATAAGATTTTCCACCTGTAATTTCACTTCATGTCTATTATTTAACTTTAAGTACTATATTTTATATCTATCTATTTATTATTTAATCCTTCTACCACAAAAATATGCTTCTTCATTCTTTATACATTAGCCTTTCTCCAAATTTTACTTCTATTGCTATATAATAGTAGATATCATGCAGCAAGTTCGATTTTCAATGTTATAATTGCTTGTAAACTTTTATTATAGTTAAAAAAAATTCATTCATCCAATACACAAAAATTCGAATTCAATTCATTTTTTTCAATGCTATTTAATTGAAGACCTGGTGCATTAGAAATTAACAGATCAAAGAGAAAATATATTGATCAGGTCACTCTAAAAAATTATTTTGTTAATCAAAGAAAAAGAGTTGCAAGAACTATTTTAAAACTTTTAGTTTTTGAATTTTTATTGGCATGGACTGAAACTTACAAACCAATTATTTCTGATAGAATTTATTTGCTTTGCTTTATTGATTATTTGTTGAAAGGAAAACTATTTATTACCCATTTTATTTATTTTATAATTATGTTCTATATGTAAATGTGACTTTATTATTTCTTTGTGTTTTGATCTTTTAGTGCTTTTTTTTGGACTATTCTTGCTCCAGCTACTGTTACTTCAAACAAACCAACTTTCTCAAAACTCAGTCTACAAATTTTCTAAATCTCAGTATCAATTCATACAATCAACAAATTTATTAGCAACACGAAAGTTAAAAAGTGATTAATACTTTTGTTATTTTATACAAAAAATCCAATGAATTTACCTTTCATATCAATGAGTCCATGAGATTTATGGTTGAAATGTTGGCATATTATTCTTTGAGAAATTCTTTTTGTAAGCACAAAAAAATTGGAAAGGGTTTTGGAATACTTTCAGCATTTTTTGTTAGTAAATTAATACATAAGTATATAGTTTAGTGTGTGTGGGGTACTAGACCAGGTGAACAAATGTTTTTCTTTTTGTTTCATAGTTTTTTGCTTATTTTTTGGGAATTCATAAAAGGTTTATTGGTTAGAAATAGAATGATTATATATGAAGTAAAGAATAGTTGGGGAATATGGTTATTTAAACTAGTATTGTTTAATACTTTTGTCATTTTTTAGTATTCCTTCTTTTATAGAACCTTATCTTCATAAAGATGTTTTTGTTTGTATGCTTAAAATCAGATTGTTTCATAATAAAATAAGATAAAAAGTTAACAGTAAAAGTATTGAAAAATTCAGAGCAAATTGAATTAAAGATTTAAGAGAATATAGATAAAATATAACATATTATTTATTATTTATACTGTGTAATAACATAATCAGTATTTTTATTTTCATTTAAGTGTAGATATTGTACATCAGGATAGGACCCTGTACATTTTTCATATAGGTTATAACTGATCTGCATAATTTTAAGGTTTTTGCTACTTCCAAAATCAAGTAAAATTTGCTAAAAATTCAATTATTACATTAAGTTTTTATAGTAATTTGCTAAAATTAAATTATTACATTTAGATAGAGCTCTTAGGTTCAGGTGCTTTAAAAAATTTGTTTAGCATATAAAAATATATTATACTGGCATATTTACTCTTATATTTCTTGAAAATTTAAGAGAAAATGCTTAATTTCTGATTTTTGATCAACAAATCAGAAATTAAGCATCTCTTCTTAAATTTTCAAGAAATATAAAATTAAATATGCTAGCATAATGTATTTTTATGTGCTGAACAAGTTTTATTAGAGCAAAATATTATAATCAATTAATAAAATTTTGTGCATAATAGCATTTTTAGTGTTTTGATTAATAAAATTATAGAAATAATAATAATTTTTTTTGTTGTTAAGGTGAGGTTTGCCTTTATCTTTATTAATAAAATGTGTGAAATTCCTTAAGAGTTTCTCGAATTACAAATTTTATACAAGAATTAAGACTCAGACTATAAATAAACTAATTCTATCTAAATTATCTGCAATCTAAACCTACTAGAGTGGTTAAAACTTATCTAGATTTGCATGTGAAGAATAGAGTTAGTAGAACAGCTATATTTGATCCAATTGTATGACCAAAATGTCTATTTTTCTAAATGTTAGCCCAAGAGATGAGCAGGTATTTGTATTGTTCTCATATAATTGGTCTGGTAGGCCATATATACAATTATAGGTATATAGAACTTTGTTGTGTGAGAATATGCATGTAGATTTAGTAGATATAGAGTAAGAAGATTGTTGTAATAGATCTTGTGAAAATTTCCAGTTTGCAAGTTTTATACAGTATAGTTTCCATAACTGTTCATAAATTTTTTGTAAGATGAGCAAGAGAAGTTTAACAATAGTATTAGATGCATTTTTGTAGAAGGGATATTGAAATACAATGTTGATAAGTGATATAGGGATAAAACTCTAAATTGTAGTATAGAAAGTTGTAGTATTAAAAGGTATAGGTTGTGTAGAGGAGAAACAGTAGTGTATTATAAAATTGTTATATAGTTGCTGTAGTTGAATCTGGGCAAAGTAGCCAGTGGAGTTAGTAATCTGTTTGATTACATATAATATTATATGGAGAGAAGGGTTTGTAAAAAAAAAAATAGGAAAGGGTAGGAAGCATATGTAGCATACATTTAATTCAAAATTATTTTTGAGAACAAAGTTGAAAATTAGTATAGTTATAAGTGCACTTGTAATTGTAATTAAGATATAGCCAGGTTGTATTCCAATCAATTTGTTGAATTCTGTGTTGGAAGGACCACATAGCAATAGTATGTGCATTACAGATATTTTTTATAGCATGATGTGTTGGTTGCTCAATATTATATTTTTTATAAATAAAGGTGAAAGATGGATTATAGATATTATGGGCCTAAAATTTTAGAATAGGTGAAGAAAAGTAGTTTTTGCAAGTTCATTAGCTTTATTGTTGTATTCATTATTACTATATGCTTGCAATTTGTGTAGTATAATATTGAGAGAATATGATTTAATGAGATTAAGAAGAGTATGCCAAATAGGCCAGTAATTGTATAAATAAAGTTTGTTGTAATTATGAGTATGGGAGATAAGTGTATTGTGCTTTGAGAAGATGAATTGAGAATTAGTATATATGTCTATATTACTATTTCGAGATCAAGTACAAATTGCAAATAGTATAGCAATTAGTTCAGCTTTATATGAAGATGGCCAGTTTTGAATTTGTGCAAAGAAGGAGTGAGAAATATTGTCATAAAAACTTGAATCTATGCAATTCATATAGAGCATCTTGGGTTGGAGATATTAATAACTAAACCATTAGTATAAAAACAAAAATTTGAAAGTAGAGAATTAGATTGTACTATAGATTAGAGTTTTGTAATAGCTGAAGAAGTTAGAAAAATATCTAAAATAGGGTTGTTGTGTATTATGATTTGGAAAAGAAAGGAGTATTGATAAAATGGCGAGATGCAATAGAATATAGCAAATCAAGATAATTAGCATTAAGTTGATATTTGTTCGTAAGTTGAGCATAGGTTTTTCTACCCAAGAATTTAGTAGATATAGTAGCTGATATATCTAAAGTACAGGCGTTCTGAATTCTATTTAATTGAGAGAGCATCCTGAACAAGGCGTACAATGTATATTAGAAGTAGGATATAGAGATGTAATGCTATAATCTATTTGTATATTCCAATATGTTATAGAAATAGTATTACAGATTAGTAGTATAATTAAATTATCGAACTTTTCCAATTATAATTTCTTGCTCAAGATAGAAAATGAGCCAAGGTTTAAATTTAGGATTAAAGTGACCAGTTTGAAATAAAAGTGAGTTAATATTAGAGAGATATAAAGAGGAGCTAATATAATAGGTAGTAATATTGGATAGAATTTTGTTTTCAAGTACAAGAAACCAATTGGGTATTTTTCTGATATAATATTAAGAATTCTAGGAGAAATATTTGACCAAAATAAAAGAGTTGCATTATTATAAAATGTAAGTTGCTCTAGAAATAAAATATGCTTTGAGTGTAGTTGGCATTTAAAAGTTATATATTAAGAGTAATAGTGGAGAAGAAATTCAAGTGAGGTATAAGGAAGGTTGATAGTAAATAGATGTAAAATTTGAGCATATGCAGATATAGAAGATTCTAAGTAATTAAGAAGTTGAATTATCTTAATAGTAGTAGTATGTTTGTTGAGACCATTAATAATAGAGTTAGAGTATTGTAGTATGTTTGGTGATAGACTATAAATTGTTTTGTAATTGTTGTAATCAGATATGTGTATTACTACCAAGTAAATGAGGGTTGTTAAGTCGAAGCAAAAAGGTAGAAAGATGGTATTGTAATTGTATATCCCAAATGTTTTTATTTCATATATATTGTGATTAAGCATAGTACTATTAGGTATATTTTTGGCAAGCCTTGCTTTGTTTAACAATAGTAAGATATTTAGAAAGGATTTTGTTACATGTTGAATGAGAAAGGATATATTGTAAATGTGGTACTCAAGAATAGGTATAATAATATTGGTTAATAATATAACATGCTTGCTTATCAGCAATTTATTTAGTATCAAGTGTATTAATAAGCTCAAAAGTTTCTTGAGTAATTAGTTTAGACTATATTGTAGATTTTGGTGAAGTAGAAAACCAGTATCCAAGAAATTTAAAAGATGTTGTAAAAGGTTAACATTGAATACTGTAGCTTAAAAAAGGAATAGAAGATATATATATAGAGTTGGATACAAGAGTAGATTTTTGTAGATTGACTTTAATATTGGCCATTTGGTAGAATGAAGATGCTATATGAAGAATATTTTCTAATTGTTATTGAGATTCTGCAATCCATAAAGTATCATCCATATATGCAAGAACAGATGTTGATACTTGTTGGGAATCAAAAGTATTTGGAGATATACTAGAAAGCCAAGATACAGAGGTTGGTAGCCTGTATAAGAATTAGAAATTTTGGTGATAAGAGAAACATAATAGATTTGCCAAAAGAGAGGTGTAATAGTTTCATCCTGATCTATTCCATTATGGACTTCATAAGGAGATGTAAGCTCCAGATTAGTAATTACTCTGTTGGTTCTTTGTGTAAGAAGATTGGTAAAAGTTGTTATAAGGTGTAGTGGCATATTAAGTCTTTTAAGAGATAAAATAAAAAAATCTATATTATCTGAGTCATATGCTTTGCTTATATCCTAAGACAAAAGCCAGATTTCCTTTTGATTGCAGTTTCATCTTCAAAAAATTGTTAAGAATATAAATTGGAATATTAGTGCTATTGCCAGGAAGTACAATATAGTTGTGTAGATTAAGGATATTGTAAAAAAAAAACAGAGTTTAGTCAATTAGTAAGAATTTTTGTGTATAGTTTTTTAATATGTTCAATAAAGCTAATTGGTCGGGTATTGTATAAATGTCCATCAAAGATTGGTTTTTTGAAAATAGAAAAAATGCGACCATCTTTCTATTATTTGAGAATTGAGCCAGATATTAAATACCAGTTTAATAGTGCTATAATAGCAGTAATAGTTTGTAAACCTGCATGCTTTAGCATTTTATAGCTAATGCCAGAAGGACTACGTGAGGATCCTAAAATATATAGATAGGTCAGGTTAATTATAGGGTTACTAAAAAAGGAAAGAGTTGCAGAAAAAACTTCAAGAATAAGCAAAAATTACTATAAATAGAAAAGATCTGTATAAATAATCTCAAAAATAAGCAAACTTATACCTGACCTATCTATGTATATTTCGAGGTCCTACTATATGCTTTGTTGTTTGGGAAGTTGTTAATCATATTGATAGTTTCTTCTAGAGTAATTAGTTTGTATTATTTAGGTATAATATTGGGTTGGGTGAGTATTTTGATTGCCAATCAGTAGAGCAGATATGCTGATTATAGATATGGTTAGTGGTCCATTGTCAAAAATGTAATCAGATATAATCTTTAATTTCTGTAGGATCTGTAAGAATATCTGTTTGAGTTTTATATTATTAAAATAAACAGGATCAGTGTGATAGGACCCTGAAGAACTTTGATACAACTCAGATCTGAGTTTGTATAATTTTAGCAGTATTTTAGCCAAATAGATGTATAAAATAGAGCAAATTTTGAAATTTACTATATAAAAATGCAATGTTTGATGAATTTCTATACAAAATTTCCTTTTTTTAAAATCATCTGAGTTGTATCAAAGTTCTTCGGGGTCCTAGTGTGATGGTTAAGAATACTATTGATCATTTTAGTTGGATGAGTGAGTAGTTTTTCACATCTGGTATTGATTGCAGTTTTAATATGATGTCTAAGGTAATAGAAATTTTCCAGATTTCTAGCATTGTATAGGGTTTTCCAGTATATTTTAGTTTGAAGTAGCCAATTAGATAGATCTGATTGGCAAGAAGGTGGAGATGGAATAGAAAATTGGTGCTTAGAGTTTAATATTTTGAATATAAGCAAGAACTGTAGTAGGTATAGATTGGTTGTGTGATAGTGAATATTTGGTTTGTTGCATAATATTTCCAATAATTTTAAGGTCTTTGTAATGTTTAGTAGCTTTTGAAGTAAAAGCATGATGAAATTTCAAACTGTAAAAAAAGCAGCATTAATAATACCAATATGTATTATGCCATAAATAACGAATTATTTACTATATTAAATTTTTGGTCATATAGAGATAATAATTGTAATGAATCATTCAATTTATTTCCAATTATTGAATACACAAAGTTATTGTAATTATGATAGAAGTTTTATATCTGTATATATTATATAAATACTCAAGAATTGTATACTTTAAAATAAATCTTCATAATTACATTACAAGCGACAAGTGTGGCAAGCATTCAGCATAGCCAAATTACAATTAGTCCTACTAGAAATCGCCTCAAGCCAGAAAAGGCCGGTGCTTCTCTCTGCTTTCAAACTGGTTTGCAACAAGCTTAATAGAGTATGTAGAAGAAATTAAAGCTGTGTTAAAAAATAAAATAAAATGCTTCCAAAGTATAGGTATAGTCAGTACGGTTATATCCAATATTTTCATTTTTATACGTATCGGGATATTGAAAAAAAGATTATCAATCTAAATTCGTGTAACTAACAATTAAATTCGGTTTATGTAGTGCACTGCCTATCTTAACCGGTTTAACATCCTTAGCTGTTACCCGACCCGTACGGGTCAAAATTTTGACGGACCATGAGTCAAAAATTGCCTTGACTGGACCAAGCGGGTTAGTTATAGGCAGATGAGGCAGATGAATTCTAATGAACAGATGTAGAAAATGAATGAACTAAGGTTAAAAAGTTTTTTTTTAATACAAAACCCGAGATGTTCCGATTTAATGATCATATCACAATTATATACTGTATTACCGCGAAATAACGAGCATGGGCGTTGTTTCGAAAATTACATCCCCTAAAAATAGTATACTGGGATTCAAAATAACGTCCATGCGCGTCCCGAAATAGCGCGCACTTTATACCGTACTGTATGTAAAACTTCTCTAAGTGCACCCTCTATAAGTGCACACCCTCTCTAAATGCACACTCAAATTCTGGCCCAAACATATACATGGCCTCTATCATGTTGGTACAAGCTTCAAGCCTAAAATGATCAGTGATTACTCTTTTTATGGATTTATTAATCATACTGATTGATAAGTATACATTCTCCGGTAATTATGATCATGATTCGTGTGGATTTATTGACTTAATAAACATTGTTTATATCTTAACACATGAAAAATAATAAGAACGGAAAGCATTGTAAGTATGAGATATATTACTATGTGGATGCATCTAACTGGTGCCAGATATTAATTTTATTGAAAGATCTTTATTGAGTATGAGCCGCATATATCAGTGCGGTTGATATCAAGATTGGATATGCTCCCAGAAATAGCAGTTATAATTGCATTGTCGTCATTGATTGAATTCGCAATATGCAACACCATCTGTGGTTTCCACATTGCATAAAACAAGCCGACCTTGATGAGTTTAAGCTGCAGGATTATGGATCCTATGTAATTTCCCATGGGTGAGAGGGTTACGGATAGGGGTGGGACGATCGGAGATTTTTGAAAATACTGCGCGGGCCTGCATTATGGCTAATGCGGCCCAAAATTGCTAAATCTCGGTTTCCGACATATCACGATCTTCCGAAATATTCCGCCTATGTCAGCGGTCTATCCATAATTGTGAAATATTCGTCACCCATCTTAACTCAAGTCCAGACAATAAAATAAAATAAAATAAAATTCACATACTGTAGTAGTATATGTGCGTCGAACACAAATTTGTCGATTCTTAATCGCCTGTGTTATTGATTGGTTAATGCAATTGTTATTAAACTTATTATACTGTAACAAGGGTCTTTTGATCGAATATTGGAAACTTACATTATGATGAGTGTTGAACTCATTATAGACATTATAGAATCCAACCTTTTATGTAACTCAAAAGCTTAAATATTGAATTACTCATACCTTTAAAAGCTTTTATTTAGCATTGTTGAAGAGCTTTATTTTAATTAAGCAGACCGGAAATTTTATGGGCACAATTGTTAGTCAAAAGCTTTTATAAACTAATTTGCAATGTGCATCAAGCAACCGAACGCGTTGGTCAAGGTAAATTTAGAAAAATCGGATATATAATACTATTTTTTGCAAACGATTGGTAGTTGAAGAGATTCATATTACTAGGCGAGTTTTTTCCACCAATTCTTGTCGAAGGACTTATAAACAAAACTTTGTTAAGTATATTCGATCTTCAAGACAAGATCTGTTAACAAAAAATTTGCCGAAGGTTATGAAAAAACAAATCCGTTTGCTAAAAAGTTAGTGATTTATATATAATATTAAAATAACAATAAGCATTCCAATTTTCGAGTAAAATGAAGGCAAAAAAAAAAAGCCGATTTTATTGCTGTTATTTCAAAATATAAATTGCAACTAAAGCTACATCTATCAGAGGATGTATAAATAGATACTTTTTTTAAAACTTTCTTCACTCAACATGTAATCAAAAAAGCATTTAAGATATACTTTATGTGAATTTATCCTTTATAATAAATTTTTGTGAAATAACGTCCATTTTTTTAAACTAGAATAACATGCCAATTCGAAGAATGTAAATTGAAAAATGACGCAGAACATACTGAATGATATATTTAAATTTAACTTTAAAATATGGCAATTGATTTACAAGACGTCTGATATACCGGTACAATAAACCTAAGAATGATTTCAACGAATATCATATGCAAATTAATTGCTTATTAACATCTTGCGAGTTAGTATAGTTATCACGTAACTATGAAAATTTATTTGCAAAGTACGAAACGTCGCCCCTAATATTATTTGTAGAGATTGTAAATACTATATGTATTTTTATGACTTACCTGATGGTACTCTTGCCCTATCTAATATAATCACACTGTGTATAATTAGAAATTCTCTTCTACAATTTTTTTAATTATACTCAGTGGGATTATAGAAAGAACCTCGAGATACAATTAGAAAAATAAATGTTTTTATATTTATTAAATTCTCAAGGATGATCAAAAATTACAGATTTCTTGGTTACAAAAATAGATGAATCTAAACTAATAAATCAAATTCGAGGACTAATTCTAACTTTCAACTCCTGACAACTAGCAACCGCTCCAACGTCAAATTTTAATGGCTTATTAATATCCACCAATTCAACGTTATAACTTTTAAAAACTAATGCCATTAATAAAAGTATTTCCGTCATTGCCAACTTTCTTCCAGGACAAACTCGGTGACCTCCACCGAACATTATAAAATTCTTATCAACAAATTTTTGATCATATTTATTATCATCATAAAACCTATCCGGATCAAAAATTTCAGGATTAGACCAAAATTTAGGATGGTTATTTGCTCCTATAATGTTTAAATGAAAATGTGTACTAGTGGGCCATTTATATCCAGCAAATTCACACTCTCCAACAGTACAACGTGGTGTAAACATTGCCACAGGAATTATACGATTAGTTTCTTTAATTATTGCTTTACAATATTTTAGTTTTGAAATATCATTTCGTGACACATTGAATTTTTCAGAAGATTTAGGAAAGATAGAATCAATTTCTAAAATCATCTTTTGTTTTACATGTGGATATTTACAAAGGTAATAAGTTATAAGACAAAATAAATTTGAGGTCTAAATGAAAGTATTATAAACAGAATTATTAATAATAAGTAAAAAAACAACAAAATTGTTAATCATTAAGTAAAAATGATACTCACAGTATCTGTTCCACCCAAAATAGCTTCTAATAAATTAATTCTGATCTCTTCATCACTCATAGGCTTAAGCATCTTGCCATCTAATGCTTTTACTTTAGCAATACTTTTTGTAGTGTTTGCGGTAATTAACAATGTTAGCATATCACTGTTCATGTCTTTATCCAATGGCATTTCTTCAATTTTCTTTCTTCTATTCTTAATTATCTCGTCAAATCTTTCAATAAATAATCACGATTTTTTAACATAGAAATCGACATATTTCTGATTATCGGAATGTAATGCCTCATAAAAGGACCAACAAACATGAAAAATATTATATCCTTAATAAAGTTTACGTTGGCATTAACAAACTTATAACCATCTTCAACCAATGCATCAGGATGTTCCGATTTGATTGTACTTTGTGTATTATAGTAAGAGGCAATTGTGTATGTTCGTTCACCAGTGGTTACTATTGAAATAAGATCATTCGCAAAACAATGAAACCATCCATGAAAATCAGTTTCAAGAATCCAGTTCTTATTATCATAATTATTACTTAAAGTATTTTGCTTTCCGAGAGATTGCCAATATCCACTCATTTCTTTGTATAATTTATTTGTAAAATTTATGGTAGTATCCATAAATCTAGGTGCTAATAATGCATAAGTAAAAAACTGCCTATGATAATTCCAACTTTTATAGCCTTCATTTAAGGTGATTCCACGTCCGTAAAAACCAATTTCTTCAACACCTTGTGAATACAAGAGCCTTCCTGAATATGATGAGTGTGAAAAAAATTTTTCCATATATTTAGGTTGTGAGATAACGATACATCTATGTCCATTAATCATTATTTCACAAATATCGCCATATTTCCGTTGACATTGTTCATAAAACGATTTTAAACCATAAACAAAATTATAAAGGTTTCCAATAAATGGTAAAGGTAACGGACCAGGAAGCGGGTTAGGACGAATCAAGTAATTATAATAAAAGGTAAAGATATAAGTAGTTAAGGTTAGGAAAAAAAGGATGAAATAGTCTGTAATTCCAAAGAAATCAATAATCTTTTGTGTGATCATTTTATTTGAACGGCAAAAATATCCGACAGTTTTAGAGACAGGCTACGATTACCTAAGTATTAAATTATCCAATTATTAGGTCTTTTAAGTTGAACCTTTGTTTATTTTCTTTTTGCATTTATAATGGAGAAGGAAGTTAAACAAATAAACATAAATATAAACTTATAATGTGCTGGAAAATTCGAAAAATCCCGATAATTATGTCGACTATTAAACGTTAAACAAAGATTCATTTGCACATGCTTAGGCCACTCCAATTTAATTTTCTGTTTAACATAAAATAAAATAAAATAGCTCGTAAAAGGGGGTATAAACACAAATTAATAAAAAATACGGTAATTCTATTGGAAATAATTTATTTTATAAAAAGCTAATACTGCAATCTGAATGGCTAATATGAAGTGTTTTTTTTCACCTAAAGTTTTAAGGGGGGGTCATGTTAAATGGATGGTCTGGCCTTAGAGATAAAAATATATGGTAGATCTCACTATTTATGTCTGATTTTATTTAATTTTTATTAAGATTAATAAATTTGTAACCATGGTTACTGGGGTGTTGCATATCAAATGATTTCCAAATCCAATCCAAATCCAATCCAAATCCAATCCAATCCAATCCAAATCCAATCCAATCCAATCCAAATCCTTCAAACTATAATCAAATTACTCGGCATCATCTGCATGTCCGTCAAAAATGTAACCGACTTTCAAGATATTGTTGTGTCATTGTTTACTTAAAAATAGTTACGTTCTTCAAATTTACTTCTAAATATGGTGATATTGATAGTTGACAGAGTAATCTGACACTAATTGCCAGGGTCTCATGATAGACAGGTAAACGGGCTTCACTCGGTAGTAATAAATATTATAACCAAATTTTCACAGTCCCATAATAGAATACATCCTTGTACATTGCAGGCATATTGACATAATCATTTCTCACGATGATTGTATCCTTGTGAGATACGATCATTTTTTATAATATATCAATATAATTTTTTAAATTGGTTAGCTTCTTATATAAATATACAAATGTCGCAATGAAAACCCATAATTATAAAAATAGATTGTTATATAACTAAACAATTACTTTTAGAATTACGAGTTTTCATTTAGCGAACTCAAATATATCAATCATTTGTCAAAATTACAGTACCATTGGTCATATAATTATATGACTTGTGATCAAACAATACTATTAGTTGTCAGCCTGTTACATACACATGTATGTACTTACACATACTGCGATCGTTGGAATAGCAAATAATTTCTACAAATAAACTCAATTTTAACCATTGTGTACTGCATTATCGCTCTTTTCGATTTAGTAAGATTAATTACTATGTGAATTTTTACAAGCTCCATGAGTTCCACGATTACAATATGGGCAATCATCTAAATTTGTTTTATTTTCATAACTTGTGAGTACTTTTTTTAACATTTTTATTATATTTATATTAGCAAATATAACAATTAAGTGATTACATATATACTGTAGTACTCATGCACCTCGCAAAAAAATCACAAATTGATCAAATCCAATTCAGTAGAAAAGAGCGATAATAAGTTCTGTAACAAAATGTTTTATGGTAATTCATGATAGAAATTACAGTAATTTATTGCGAACCAGCTTAGTCTTAACAACATACCATGTATCACTTAAATAAGAGTATGTTATTAATATATTTTAATTTATTTGTTTTAATTACTATAGTAACAAGATATTTATTAATTAAAATATTAATTAGCTATTTATTACTGGAAAACAATCTTAAAGTTTGTTGATGTTATTTAACAGGGGCATCGATGGCGCCCCGTTCTACTCTTGTACAAACATAATAATAAATTTCAATAGTAAGGATTTATTATCAATTATCACTGATAATCAGTGATGTCACTTGGTTATTTGGCCGGCCAATGGCCGCGGCCATTGGCCGAGGCCAAAAATATAAATTTCATTTTTGGCCGAAACAGCCAAATAAAACTAGTAATTTGATTGGTTAAATCTTCACTTAAGTAATTTTTCTATATAACTTACTAAACCTTTGTTTATTAAACCTTTGCTCAAATTACTTATTAAACCTTTGTTCAAATTATACTTTTATATAACTTTTTAAACCTTCGCTTAAATTATTTTTATATAGTTTATTAAACTTTCACTTAAATTATTTTTATATAAGTTATTAAACCTTCACTTAAATTATTTTTTATATAATTTATTAACTTTCGCTAGATTTTTTTTTATATAGCTTAACAATTATTACTTAAGTTATCTTATATATTAATATGCTTTCAAAACGAACTTTCAAGCAAACTATTATAATTAAAAAAGAACTTGAAAAGAATCGTTAGATTTAATTATTCTTTCACGTATAGTTAAATATCGATCCGTTCTATAAGTTTTATTAATTCCAATAGTTCGTCAATTTCTTTATCGCAACTTTAGTAATAGCACATGAAAATAGATAACTATAGTGTTAATTAACTTTTTTTGGGAAGGTAATATACAATAAATACAATTCAAGAATATTGGTTCTTATAGTTAATAGTGTGGCTTTAAACAAAACCAGTACGTATATGTAATATATATTAACATTAGTATGCATATAATACAGTATTTTTATATACATTTCTTTTTTATTACTATACAGAGAAATTTGGCCACTTGGCCGTTTGGCCATTTGGCCATTGGCCAACGGCCATATCGGCCAAATAATTTTTATTGGCCTGGCCAATTGACATTCAACTTTGGCCGCAAAATTTTGGCCATTTTGGCCAAATAATTATATATTGGCCGATGGCCAATTAAATTTTCTTTGGCCGATTAAATTGCCATCACTGCTGATAATAATAAAAACATATAAACTTTAAATTTATATAACTTTTGATAGATCAGTCACACACTAGTGAAATTATATTTATTAGGTTCCTTTTAATATTCTCTTTAAAGTAATGAAGCCTTTTTATGAACCTTCTTAAAATTATTTGATTTTTTAAACTATTTTTTTTTTGCTCTATTGAGAAAGGCTTTCATTACTTTAAAGAGAATATTAAAAGAACAAAAATTATATAAATTTAAAGTTTATATATTTTTATTATTATCAGTAATAATCGACAAAAAATTCTTACTATTGAAATTTACTATTAGTGAAACTTAAATGTCTAGATTTTGTCGATCAATAAATATTTTTACAGGGCTAAGCCACCCTAACCACCCTGACGCAATTTTATTTTATTAAAAAGTTATTTTGATAGTCATGTTGCACGGTTAATGTAACCTATGATCAATTGATTCATTTTATTGCAGAAGACTGCCAAAACAATTTCCAGAAAAGGACATATTAGGAACGAAGTGTATGGTTTTACAGCAAGTTAAGTTAGTTCTATTCGCAAAATTTTAAACCTCATTGTATCATAAGATTATAGCCCTATGCGCTGACGATAGTTACACTAGAGCTATTATCGTGAGGATTACCCAGAAGGGTTATTATTTAATTTTTGATGCTAGAAGCTTTTAAAACAAATAATCTTGATTCGAATATAACAAATACAACCGATTTTTTTTTAACGTTTAACCAAACCATAATGAATACTGGTATTCCGTTATTCACATATTTAAATTAAAAGCTTCTCAGTAAGGAAGACCCAAAATGAAAGGGCTTTGGAAGATGTTTTTCATATTTGATTGATAATGAAATTATGAAAAAATTTATAATTAGCAAACCATTAAAAGAGGTGCCAACACAACTGAATTTGAAGCTTCGGCAGTTGGCGAAAGAAATTTTTTTTTTAATTATGCTTTTTTTTTGGGCATAGTGAATATTGCGAAAATAGAAAGAGTATGCTCAAACATTTGATCCTATAAATATCATCATTGATTGTGGTGCTTGATTATCCTTACTTATCAGTTGATTGAGATGCTTGAGAATGCCCTTAATCAAATAAAAAAATTACGACAAGTTTTTAAAAGCCATCCAAACATTTGTTTTTTTACCCATTGTATGTCTTCACCATGCCAATAACCGAGCTTAAGATTATACCTTAAGACTATATTTCCCATTCGAGTTGCCACTTGTAGTAGAACTCAAATACCACTTAAATATCTTTTTTATGCTTGATCAACCTATATTACCTTTCTGGTATAACCAAATAATACCGCCTATTAAAATTACCAACTTTCAACAGATTACAAACAATATATATCGATTAATAATTACCTTTATGCCGTTCTAAGTTAGAATAAATAAAATAAACAAGCGTGAAATATGTGATGTATTTATCATGACTCAATTGTATACTTTAAATATATTGATTGATCATTAATATCCTGACAATAAAAAGATTAAATTCACTTTTAATTAAATAGCCTTTTACATAATAATGCCATAATTAATAAAAAGGGCACTTATAAAAACCTTTTTTGCATCATAAAACTTCAATTACTTAGTTGAAACTTCTCTAATTCATATCATTAGATTTTTATAAAATTTCCACATAAAACCTTAATTGTAAAAATATTTTTTTATTAAATTTTTTTTTTATTTTTGATACAGGTCTTATTGCAAAAATAGATGACAAAATCTATGAGGTATGCCTAGTGATGCGAGTGGCTAGAGCCGAGCCACTAGCCGAACGGTGAAGCCGAGCTGATCATCGGATCGGCTACGGGCCTACTAATATGGGCAATGGACTAGGAAAACCCATCTCTGATCTCTGACACTTTTTTATCAATTTCGAGGTTTTTGATTCAAATTAAAGTTCTGGTTTATATCTATATGTATTTCTCTTTTTATCCTACGTTAATATAATAATTTATCGAGATATTTTATCTTGAATGTATCCCAAATTTTTAACAATCGTGTTCTAAAAATAGATTTACTACACGGCTCAATTAAATTAATTGATAATCCGTTTCCGAATGAGGGAACCATATATAACCATATATAGTAAATTGTGACGCACATGACTATGAGATTTACTATAGTCAAAAATGCCATTTCACGTAAACAATAGTAGGTTTACATTAGTCGGCAAATCATTTTATGCCAATATCTCTGCAACTGCTAAACAGATTTTAATGATATTATTATATTAAAATCAGAAAATAATGCTCTACAAGATTACTTAGAAATTGAAGATATATTTACTTAGTAGAAAAATGACTTCACTTTGTCGTGAAGTGGCATTTGTGGCTTAGCAATTTTATATAGTAAATCATATAGATCTGCGCGTCGCAATTTACTATGTATGGCTTCCTCATTTGGAAACGGATTATCAATTAAATTGGTCAATCAGTGGTTCATAATCACATGACATTGTTTATTCAGTAATTGATATCTAAAAATAAACAAAAATTCAGGGTAAAATGGAAAATCCCCTTCAGAGATGGGTTTTCCTAGTCCATTACCCATATTGGCTTCAAAAATAACTCGGTTAAGACTAGTGATACGGGTCGACCCGGCCCAACGCCCGAGTCGATGGACGGGTCGACACTCAGCCTGCACCTTTGTTGGCCGGGCCGGTTGATAAGAGAAGTGTTAGAATCATTTTTCTTCTAAGCGTATGTTTAGGCTAGAAATTGAATAAAAATCGGCTGGTCGTTATAATAATGTAAAAGAAGTTGGCTTATTTAGGTGATAGATTGGCAAATAGCAAATATAATATAAGGATCAGAAATGCAGACAATCAATCAACATAAAATACTTAACGTGCCGAAAGTTTCTCAAGGACAAAAAGAATAACAATTAAATCGTTTAATATCACAAGAGTTCGACATGTAACTACCTGATGGCCTTTTGTACGTTTAATATAGATATGTTGACTGATTTTGATCAGAAAAAAATTAAACAAGCAAAAGATCGGCCCGGTCGACCGGCCCGAGCTTTTTTAGGATCGACCCCGGCCACGATTTTTTCATCGACCCGTATCGCTAACCCAGGATCGCACCAAAACACTAACAAAAATTTTTGATTATGTGGAAATTATCCAGTAGCGATTAACTCATACAGGGGGATCACCAAAATTCCGGGTCTGGATACGTCGGAGTGCATCGGAATCATGGTTGGCTGGATCGGAATTGATCGATTTTGCCCCAAGATCATAAAAAATTTTACTAATGAAATCATATCCATTCATTAAGTAAAAAAATGCCCAGCTGATAATTTTGCTATAGAATTTCTAATAGCTAGAGCTAAATCGCGACCTAGATCCGACGAATATGACCCGGTATTTTGGTGGCCCTCCTGTAAAATTCGTAGCGATTCGCGTAATACGATCAGGAAGATCCAAAACAAGTTCGCTTTATCAAAAATCGTTTATAACGCAAAATCTGCATAGGTAACCTATTTTCTGCGCACTAACAAAATGTTTTCTTTGAACGATTTTACAATTTATATCTTTAAAATTTAACGTATCATAGACCCTAGCCTTAACATTACAGAACTTAAAGAATTTCGTCTGTATCACGCGATCGAAAAATTTGGTGGCGGAAGATCAATAGTAGATCATCTAGCATCGTGACTTAAATTAGGTAGCGATACGCGCAGGACCAATAAGATTAGCATCTGTGAAATTTGATATATTACGTTCTGCCATTTTTGAATTATATTTGTAATGATTATTTATAGATTCAGGATTACCGATAGTATTTGCTAAAATGGCATAAAGATAAATTTAAGTCATTCTTTCAGTGTCGTGTGTTATTTCTATTGAATTGACTTTTTGTTATTGCAATGTACGTATAATTGCCTTTTTTTCCAACACATGCAAGAATGTAATTTAATGATTGTGTGGCCTTTGACGAATACTAGAAACCTTCAATAAAAAAAGTTAAATGGACGGAAGTTGTATGTTTAAAGCTATTGAGTTTAAAAATTTCATTGTAAACAAAACGTTCAAATAATAGATAATTAATGCCTTCTAAATTATTCGTATCGGCATGTGTCGGTATAACAGAAGAATTGCACATACTTAAACAATATAGATAGGGATGCAAGTTCGTTATATCGAGAAATAATTACATAACACATTAGCCATTCACACTTATTAACAAACTGCATATTTATGACTATTAAGCATATCTGTCATATAGCCTAATACTAACCTAACCATTGTATCTTTCGCAAAGTAAATCGTTCAAGAAAAATTTGCAGTGAAACAAAGAATTAGCTATATAGCATTATATACAGTAGCACGTGCGTATGCATTGTTATCGTTGTGGAGGCTAATCACCAAACAAGAAGTCTTGTACTGCTATTGCTAATATGGAACCCAAATAACAAACAATAGGTCCTCACACTGCTATTGCGGCCATGGTGCCCAATCACCAAATGAAAGGCCTTTGCATGGAGCCTACTTCAAAACAATGGGGCCTTTCACAAATTTTATTATGGGGCCTAATTTCATGAACGAAGCTCTGCTTCACTCTTGTATAGGGTCCGGAACATTCACATATTTTTTCACTATGGAGCTCAACTATCAAAAACAAGCGACCCTTATAAAAGAAAGATAACCGCCTTATAATCATAGCAAATCAATTTCAACAATCAGAAAACACTGTGTTTAACAAGATACCATAAGGGCCATGATATAAAGGTTGATTAAATGTGTGATTCTATAAAGTCATCTAAACTTGCATTTAACATGCTCCCAAAATTACCATAGCTCCGATAATCGTTCATTATACAGAAATCTGAAAATTTTGATGTTATTTTATTAATAAATTTCAATTTAATAGGTCATATTATTTACTGACAATTACTTTAAAGGCACCACATTCCATCAACACCCATTTCACTGACAAACTTATTTTATAGACGATTAATTTGCAGACAAGTTCATTTTGTAAGCAGCACATTTTACAATAGCATACATCACTTAATTCTAATCCAAAATTATTCATAATGCTAATGACTAGAACTACTTGCAAAATAAGCTGTCAATAAAATATATTGTCTACGAAATGAATTTGTTTGTATTATTCATCTGTAAAATAAACTTGTCATTGAAATAAAAAACAGCCAAATGTAGTATCTATGGAGTGATTGCAGATGAGTTGATCAAAGCTGGATGAAGCTAGTTTAAGCCAAATTATTTATGTAAACAACGAAAGACAAAGCCAAGCTCAAAAAAAAAATAGTGAATTCTGATGAAACAATGAGAAAGTGCAAAGTTCAAAAAAATTTGATAATCAGTAGCATTAGATTATATTACAGTAAGTTCAAAATTAAAAATATTTATTAATATCAATTCGCATCATAATGATAAATTTGAAATAATAATCAGTAATGTCATCTTTGATGATATGGAATTATATCATACGCAATGTAAAAATCTTAACTTCTAAAAAAAAAAAGTGAAAATCATTACCCCTAAAAAAGTAATTTTTAAAATTAGCATAGCGAACATCAAAAAAGTTGAACAGTACTATCCGTTTCACATTTCATATTACACAAAAACGTAATTATACTGGTATAAAAAAGAAACAAAGCAAATGCGAAAACAGCTAAAAGATTTTCTAACTGGATCAATAAAAAAAGATCCCTCTAATGTTAATATCTATATAGTGACCAAATCGCATTTTGAATATTTTTAATTCTGAACATTATCAATTAAAAATTTTTTAAAGATATTACCATTAGTGGCTCAGCTCAGCTTGAGGTTGATTGGCTTATAACTGCTCGGCTCTGTATGTAGAGCCAAAGGATCCCTTAGCTTAGTTGTAAGCTGAGCTGAGCTGAGCTATTCACATCGCTAGTTATACCCTTACAAAAAGGATAAAAAAAATTAATATTAATAGATACCTAATGACAAAAGAGTACTTGCATTAAACTAAAGTATTATGAGAAGAAAATTTGATAGGTGCAAAGGATCAGTTAGTTATCCATTTACATGACAATATTCACTACTTTAAATAGTCCACTGACAAACATCATGCTTCTAAAGCATATGAAGCTAAAGTTGCCTAAGTTATTTATTAAGCTAAGTTTTCAGAGATATTATATTATAATATTGGACATTTGGTTATAAAAAAATTTAATTTAAACCTTGTAAATAGTTCTTTTGAAAAAATTATTAAAATAGTAAAATAGTTAATTTATGTAAGAGATCATAAACATTAAGTTTAGCAATTATTTTATACAAAATACTAGTACCTTTAAATTTAAATACAAGTATAGTAACTAAATATTTTGACAAAAAGTATTATTTTTCTTCTTTTTTCTTTTGACAATTACTATTTGTACACGGGTGTTTGAACACAGGGGTGCATAAAACCAGCCAATATCCCAAAATTTCGATTATGAAATCTCTTTTGGCTTCTAACAAAAAAATTCTTTGCGAAATTTTGGTATAAACTATACCTCACCCTAACCCCAAATTCACCCTTACCCTAACCATAAGAAAGGGCTTGATTTTTCGTTCATAGAAATTGTTTTGATTGGCATGTTACACAAATTTGCAATCATAGAATTATAAAATTAATACCTGTGTACCATACACCCCGTGTATAATTAGTAAAAATATTTACTTTTTATTTTTTTTTAATTTTTAATTTATTTTATTTTTTAATTTAATTTATTTTTTTTATTTTTATTTATTTGTTTATTTTTTTATTTTTATTTTTGTAATAAATGCATATTTACACCTGTAATATACGTGATATCAAACAGATCATGTATATAAACTTTTAATATGGGACAAATGATTGATCCATCTAAATTTTATATATAAAATTTAGAAATTTTGCTTGCTGTTTATTTAATAATAAAAAATCTGACAATTTAATTTCTGGATATTATTTGCAACTTCTTTAGCATTCAGAAGTTCTTTTTATAAAATTCCAAGACTAGTTTAAAATAAAATAGAAAATAATCTTGATTGTAAAATTAGCCTATTTTTCATAATTTTACTGTTTTTTATAAGTAATGTATATTATTTTACCAAAATAGAAATCTGTTAAAGCCAGGCACTATTACATAACTGATAGCCAATCAAATTGTAAATTCTGATTATCACAAATCAGCCCAATGTGATAAAAACAAAAAAGTAAAAATACTAAAAATACAAGAAACAAGTTTCTAAACCTGTCTTATAGTATCAATAATAAAGCAAATTTATCTATAAGACATTAATCTTAACTTCTAACTAACCCTTACTCTAATTTTAATTAAATAATAAAAACATATAAAGGTACCTGGCTTTAATGGTCCTTCAAAATAGGTAATTAGAATTTGTTAATTTAGTTGATAGTTCTAATACAACAGGGTGAAATCCACGCAGCTATCTAGTAAAATTCACTATGCAAATTACATGAGAGTGAAATCCACATTAACCTATTAAACACACTATGTTAACACAGATTTCACCCAAACCCTATGATCAAAGCGGGTTTTACTAGCTAGCTGTGCGGGTTTCATCCTGACATGTTCTAATTATCTATTTTGGTAATACAATATGTATTACTTAAAACAAACAATAAAAATTATAAAAAATAGGCTAATTTTACAATTAAGATTATTTTTTATTTTATTATATACTGGTATTTAAATTTTATAAAAAAACCTCTGAATGCTAGAGAAGTTGCAAATGACCTAGAAATTAAATTACCAGATTTTTATTATTAAATAAACCCAAAAAGCAAATTTTTTTTAAATTTTATATATAAAATTTAGGTGCTTCAATTATTTGACCCTTATTGTAGCTATGGAATATTGTATAACTAATACTTACTATATAGTTACAAAATAATATATAGTGGTATTATTAGAATTTTAGTTTAAATTAAGCTTAATTTAGCTTAAGATTCAAAATAATATCTCTGTATATTATTTTGTAGCTATATAGTATATATTACATCTCTAATTTGATTATGGTTCAGTACAAAAAGATTTGTATTTAACCCAATTTTTTCTATAATTACAAATCAATAAATTACTAAAAGTATATATATATATTTTTTTATATTTAATAGAATATCTTTGAAATTAATTATTTATATTATTTATAATTATATTATAGAAATATTTTAACCATTAATAATATAAACATTTTTTATTTTTTTAAAATTAAATAAAAATATTTTTTAAAAAAATTATATATTAGCTATTTTTAAGTTAAATATGCAGTGTAACAAGCTTGTATTATGCATGTGCATTGGTGAAAATATAATAAATATATTATATTAATTTTATTAAATTTGAATTACAAGTTATATAAAAATAAAGCTTCAAAGTCATTTAATTTAGTTAAAAAATTATATAAAAATAGTATAATTTAACAAAAATCTATATACTAAGTTAGGTTTTCAAAATTATAAATAAAAAACAAAATTATAAGTTCTTTAAATTATATTTTTTAAATAAAAAAAAAGTTTATAAAATTCTATACAATAGTTTTTAAGAAATTTCAAATTTAAAAATTTAATATATTTTTATAGAATTTTATATGTTTTGCTATATATATTATGAAAGTTTTTTTATTGTAATGAAAAATTTTACTAAAAAAATAATAAAACATGTTTTAAAAAACTAGCATTTTTTTTTGAGCCAAAGAACAACTTTATTTAAAAACCCAATATCAATTGTAATAATAAAATTCTGTGCAAATAATGATTTCTTATTTGATAACTTTTTTTAAACTTTATATAAATAATATAAATTTTGTAAATTTTAGTATTGAAACAAGTTGGCTATTAATAAAATTTTTTATTTTATATATAAAATAATTAATTAAAAATATTTTTTTTTGAGTTTTACTAAAACGCACCTATGGTGTTTTACACCATGTTACACAAAACTATTGGAATAGCCAATCACAATTTAAGATCAGGTGTAACAAAAAATTTTGTTCTTTTGTTTATTTTTTTAAAAAACATTCATATCTTTAAATTTTGCTTATGAAACTACCTTTGGGGCTCTAATAAAAAAATTCCTTGCTAAATTTTGTATACACTAATGCCCGATAAAATCCCAGGCCTTACCCTAACCTTAAAGTAATTAAAATTTATTTTTTGTTTTGTAAAAATTTATTTGTTTGCTTTTGTTATACGGATTTGCAAATCTAATTTGCCTATGGTGGTAAAACACTATAAGTGCATTTTATAATCATTGTTTTTTTTTATAATCTAAAAATTATATTTTTTAAAAATAAAAGTAATTCTTTTTCTATAATTTAAAACTTATATTTTTTAAAAAAAGTTTTAGTTTAAATATAAAAAATTTTTTTATTATCTTTTATTTGGTGTACAAATTTTTTGTACTAGACTATATCTAAATTTGCAAATTATTATTTTTAAAAAATAAATAAATTATTGCTCGAACTTTTAAATTAGAAGATTTTTAGAAAAATCTTAAATTTTTTTATACTTAAATACAAACTTTGAGCTAAATATATTTATTTAATAAAGATAGAAGATTATCTTATTAAAATTTAAAGATATGGTAGTAACTGCTTTTAATAAGTTATTTAAAGCAATATAGCAGATACAGTAGGACCCCAAAGAACTCTGATACAATCAGATCTGAGTTTGTATAATTTTAGCAGTATTTTAGCCAAATAAATGTATAAAATAAAGCAAAATTTGAAAATTTACTATATAAAAATGCAATGTTTGATGAATTTCTATGCAAAACTTTCTTTTTCAGAATCATCTGAGTTGTATCAGAGTTCTTTGGGGTCCTGATACAGTTATTTAATTTCTAGTTTTGGCACTTAGATAATATATTTGCTAATAAATATATATGGTTTAATTAATTTGTAACTGCAATTACTATAATCTATCCCAACAAGCTATTAAATTCTAAGATTAGGTATAATGTTACACATTTGAAAAAGTTAAAACAAACATTCGTTTTGCCAAAAATTGCTTCTAAATTAAAATTTCATATATAAAACTACCTTTCAGTTTCTAACTAAAAAAATTCCTTGCTAAATTTTAATATAACTAAAGCCCTCTCCAATCAAAAGCTTTACACCAAGCCTCATTCTAACTCTAACCTTAATTGCATAATTTTATTTTATAGAAATTTGGTTTGATAGTCACATTACACCTGATCTTAGTATTAGTATTTATGGCTATAAAATTTATTCTGTAACCTATAGTTACAAATCAATTAATTCTATATAATATATTAATTCTATATAATAAATAAAGTATACTAGCAGG
Source organism: Gigaspora rosea (assembly GCA_003550325.1). Taxonomy (NCBI): domain Eukaryota; kingdom Fungi; phylum Glomeromycota; class Glomeromycetes; order Diversisporales; family Gigasporaceae; genus Gigaspora; species Gigaspora rosea. Next base: position 246,017 of record QKWP01000013.1, on the reverse strand, counting down.
TATAGCTTTAACTTTAAGGGTATAGTGTAATACAATATAAATATAAATAGCAAATTATTTGTTGTATATACAAAAATCAGCAGTTTATATAAACAAGTTATAATAATTTTAAAAATTAAATAAATTAGTTGAAAACAATATAAAAATAAATTTTTAATCTTTTGTAAATATAACAAGAATATTTTAATATATTTTTCAATTTTTTAATACTATAAAATTTTGCAAGGAATTGTTAATTTTTACGAGAAGATTTATATAAATAATTAACTCTGATTGGTTAGAATTTATGTAAATCATATAATCATTATATGATTTGTATAATTTGCACCATGATTACTATTAAAAATGATTTATATTACACTCTACCTTTAAGAATATATTTAATTAGAATACCATCTACTACTAATACTGTATATATTTATATTGTTTATTTTTGTACTTATTTTATAAGAATTTTTCTAAACTTTATTAAAATAATTTATACTTTTACTAAATAAACTTGTTTAAACAAAATTTATATATAAATATAAAACATTTTAAAATTTTTTAAACTAATCTTTAATCTAAATATTTTTAACAAAAATTTATTTTTTTAAAAAATAATAATTTGCATTTAACTAATTAAATTTGAATATAATATATAGGCATATTATATATAGGGGTTAATATTTTATATATTTGTATGATTGTGCACTCTTTTGATTAACCAATTAAATTTTAGCATAATAGTCAATTGAAGTTAAACTAAGTATTTGATCTTTCAATTTATCAACAAAATTTGTATAAAAAAAATGCTAAAAGTCCAAAAGAAGCTACAAGAAATTTGCCAAAATGCCAAAAAAAGTCCACAAGAAATTTCTCTAAAAAAATGCTAAAAGACAAGAAAAAGTCTACAGAAAATTCACTGAAATACCAAAAGAGAGTTCACAAGAAAATTCTTTAAAAAAAACTGTCAAAAGACCAAAAAAAGTTTACAAAAAATTTGCCAAAATACCAGAATAAAGTTCACAAAAAAATTCTTTAAAAAAATGCTAAAAGACCCAAAGAAGTCCACAAAATACTGGAGTAAAGTCCATAATATAATTCTTCAAAAAAAAAAACCTTAGAAGACCAATTCTAAAAAACTAAAAAAAAATCTACAAATAATTTGCAAATATTAGAGAAAGTTCACAAGAAAATTTTTTTAAAAAATGCTAAAAGTTCAGAGAAAGTTCACAAAAAATTTGCAAAATACCAGAAGAAAGTCCACAAAAAAATTCTCTAAAAAAATACCAAGAGAAAAAAGAAAGTCTACAAAAAATTTGCTGAAATACTTAAGAAGAGTTCACAAAAAAATTCTTCAAAAATAAATGCCAAAGAAGTTCACAAGAATTTGCTAAAATACTAGAGAAAAATCCACAAAAAAATTTTTCAAAAAAATGCTAAAAGCAGGACTCTGCACATATAGTGCAGAGGTCATACATTATACATTTCAGCAAAAACCCTCAAAATTTGAAAAGCAAAAAAACTGTTTTTGGCAATTATCTTGGTATCCAATAGTCCAATTTGAATGAACTTTTTTTAAATGAAGCTCTCAGTGAGGCGCATCTAAAAAAAGTTTATTCAATTCTAATTACTGGATTAGAAGTTATTTAAGTAAAATAGGTTTGTTATTTTTAGCAAATTAGGTCAAAATTGGCCAAAATCCAGTTATGACCTATATGAGAGATGTCTGGGGTTAGGGAAGTTAATGGAGTAAGGTACTTCAGAGTAATTGTGGAGTATAACCCACTCTATACTGGTGTGGTCTAGATATGACATCGCCTCGGATTACTAAGATATTATTAATAGGAATAATTGCTCTAGAGTAATACTACTAATACAAAATGGATTGTATTATTATATATATATATTTTACCGTATTTTCCCAAAATAAGATAGCATATTTTCAGGAAAATACGGTACTATAAACTCAGAGTAGTACAACGTGCTTAGCACATAGTACTCCGGGTTATATTCTGAGTTATACTCCGGATTACACTTTGAAGTATGCTTTGATTCATACTTCAGTGTGGAGTGGTGTTAAGGAATACTCTGCCAGAGTATGCACCACACCACCCTGGAGCACTCCGTTAACATCCCTATCTGGGGTCCTCTAAAATTCCAGAAGAAGTTTGCAAAATACTAGAGGAAAGTTCACAAAATAATTTTCATAAAAAACCTTGAAAGACCAATACTAAAAGACTAAGAAAATCTACAAGAAATTCACAAAATACCAGAAGAAAGCCTACAAAAAAATTTTTTTAAAAAATATAAAAGTCCAGAGGAAGTTCTCAAGAAATTGCCAAAATATCAGAGGAATGTCTACAAAAAATTCTTTAAAAAAATGCTGAAAGACAAAAGAAAGTCCAATGAAAATTCACTAAAAATACCAGAAAAGAGTTTACAAGAAAATTCTTCAAAAAAAAATGCCAAAAGACCAGTGGAAGTTTACAAGAAATTCACTGAAATACTGGAAAAACGACTACAAGAAAATTCTCTAAAAAAAAATATAAAAATTTCACAAAATGCCAAAAAAGTCTACAAAAAATTGTATAAAAAAGCTCTTGAAAGACCAATACCAAAAGACCAAAGGAAGTTCACAAGAAGTTCAATAAAATACTAGAAGAAAGCTCACAAGAAATTCTCCAAAAAAATGTACAAAAAATTTGCCAAAATACCAGATAAATGTTTATAAGAAAATCTTTAAAAAATACCAAAAGACCAGAGAAAGTTTACAAAAAATTCACTAAAATACTAGAGAAAAGTTTACAAGAAAATTTTCTAAAAAAAACACTGAAGTCCAAAAAAAGTTACAAGAAATTTGTAAAATTTAAAGAAATTTCTACAAAAAATTTTTCAAAAAAGACCCCAAAAGACTAACACTAAAAGACCAGAGGAAGTTTATAAAAAATTTGCCAAAATACCAGAGGAAAGTTCAAGAAAATTCTTTAAAAAAAATGCCAAAAAACCAATACCATAAAACCAAAAAAAGTTCAAAGAAATTCACTGAAATACCAGAAGAAAGTTTATAAAAAAATTTTTTAAAAAAATATCATACTAAAAAACCAATACTAAAAGACTAAAGGAAGTTCATAAAAAATTTGCTAAAATACTAAAGAAAAGTTTACAAGAAAATTCTCTAAAAAAAAATTTGAGAAGTTTACAAAAAAATTCTCTAAAAAGTAAGTGCTAAAAAACTAAAAGAAGTTGACAAAAATTTGCCAAAAAGTGCCAAAATTAGGGATGTTATCCTGCTCCAACCGGTTAGCTTGTGCTTAAAACTGGTTGGAACTCTGTTCGGAGCACGTTTAAATAAAAACCAATTTTTTGAACTCAGTTTATATAAATGCATTAATAATTATGCTTGTATAAGCAGTTTAATAAAACTTGCTATCGCTTTACCTGCTTTTCTTTTAGCGATCATACCACTATTGCTTTTTTTTTCTTTTGGCGATCATATCGCTATTACTTTTTTTTTTCTTTTAGCGATCATTCATATCGCTATTACTTTTTATTAAAGCAAATACATTTAAAATTTAAAATATATAAATTTTTGCATTACAATATTATTGCATCAATTCGCTGCTATTTTTTTATCCAATTTATTAATCTTCATTACAGTCAATAATACCCGCTTCATACCAGATCTTTAAGCAGAGACTTGCGGAGGCATTTCTTTTAGACAACCTGTTACGTATTGGGTTGATTGTATTTTTTGCTTTGAAAACATTTCTTTCTCGGTACGTTTTATTGCAAAGGTTGCAATGTCATTTATCACCAAATTCAGTAAGTTCGTCCAAAAAGGGTCCTTTTTTACTCGCTTTGGAGGATGGTTTGTTACTATAAGTATTCCAGGTTCAAGTATATTTTGAGATATTGAACCTGAAGAGGTAGGTTCAATTGAATAGATAAGTTCTTCAAATGTATTGTTTTCTTCTATCGAATAGTGAAATTCAAAAAAAATATGTAAAAAAAAAAGAAATCGCATATTTATATTATTTATTAAAAAAAAAAATTAAAATGACTAATTGTCGTCACATTAAATTAAATTAAAAAAAAAAAGTCAAAGAAATTGACTTTTGTTCATTATAAGATAGTAATTTTTTATTCATTATATCATGCCACATTAAATTAAAAAAAAAAGAGTCAAAGAAAATTGATTTTTGTTCGTCATAAGACAGTAATTTTTTATTTCGTCATATTAAATTAAAAAAAAAAGTCAAAGAAAATTGATTTTTGTTCATTATAAAATAGAATTTTATATTCGTTATATCAGCCACATTAAATAAAAAAAAAAAAAAAGAGAGAAAATTAATTTTTGTTTGTGATAGTAATGTTATTTTTTTTTTATTCCTTCATATTAAATTAAAAAAAAAGAGTCAAAGAAAATTGTTTTTTGTTCGTCATAAGACAGTAATTTTTTATTTCGTCATATTAAATTAAAAAAAAAAGTCAAAGAAAATTGATTTTTGTTCATTATAAAATAGAATTTTATATTCGTTATATCAGCCACATTAAATAAAAAAAAAAAAAAAAAGAGTCAAAGAAAATTGATTTTTGTTCATTATAAGATAGTAATTTTTTATTCCGTCATATTAAATTAAAAAAAAAAAAGTCAAAGAAAAATTGATTTTTGTTCATTATAAGATAGTAATTTTTTATTCGTCATATCAAAATTAAAAAAAAAAATGAGTCAAAGAAATTTGATTTTTGTTCGTCATAAGATAGTTATTGATTATTCAACATATCATGCCACATTAAATTAAAAAAAAAAAAGTAATTATTTATTCGTCATAACGATAGTCTAAATTAATATTGCTAAACCGTTCTATTAAACTTGTTTGGAGCATGATTTAATAATAAAAATCATGTGATCGCAAAAACTCGAGTTCCATTGGGTTCAGTTCCAAGCAGGGTCAAACTGAGTTTCAGCAAGCAGGATAACATTCCTAGCCAAAATACCAAAGAAAAGTTTACAAGAAAATTTTCTAAGAAAAAAATAAAAAAAAACTGGAGACAAGTCTACAAAAAAATTATTCGAAAAAAACACTTAAAACTAAAAAGAATTCACTTCAAAAAATGCTGAAATACTAAAGAAAAGTTCACAAAAAAGTAGTTAATGAACTTGCTTGTAAACCTTTTTCTGATTTTACTCAAAAGACCAAAAAAAAATTTACAGAAAAGTTTACTAGCTAAATGTTGAAAAGATAAGAGAAAAGTTCCCAAAAAAATTATTCAAAAATCACTAAAAGATAAAAAGAAAGTTCACAAGAAATTTCTTCAAAAATGCTGAAAAACCCTACAAGAAAATTTATCAACAAATCATTAAAATATCTATAAGAAAGTTCACTAACCAATTTTAAAAGCTTAAAAAAGATTATAGGGTTTTATAGTGGTTTTACTAGAAACATTAAATAATTAAAAGAAAGTTTACTTATGCTTACTACCAATACTGAAAGCTTAGAATCTCTACAAACAATAGTGCTATAGCAATAAATACCATAATGGCAAAAGATAATACTACTGAAATGATGAAAACCTATAATCTTTACAAATGATAGTACTAAAATGACAAAAGACTAAAAAAGAAGAGAAAAATAACTCAACTAACAAAACTACAAAAAAGAAAAAAAAGCAAAATACAAACAAACAAACAAAGCAGATCTAGATCAAGCTAAATCTAGATCAGTAGTAAAAAATATATTTACTACTTAGAGAGTACCTATAGTGGCATATCTGATATAATTTATATATAGGTTGCCATAATGGTGGATTGCTAGGAGTGCACAACCATGCAGTTGTTCAACAAATATATTCCCATATATATTTATGAAGAAAATTTATAAATATCATGGGTTGCTATATCACAAATTAATAATTAATCAATTAGATTACTGTATAGTAAAAATAAAAAAAAATAAAAAAAATTACAAAAAAAACCAAAAATTTTAAAATTTTGAAATTATAGTATATAAACTAGGTTTAGCTTCTAATAAAAGTTTTTAGCACTTAATTTTGCATATCAAATCTTAATACTAGTTCAAACCCTAATTTTAACTAATATTAATTTATTTTTTTAAATATTAATTTGCAATATTTTAACAAAATCCTTAATAAATTATATTAAATATAATTATTTTTTATTTTTTTATATTTATTTTTGAATTATATAATTAGCATATATGTATTGTAATACACCTATCTGATAAACTTATTAGATTATAAAAATTAGTATAGTATAAAATCAAAAAATAGTAAAATATTAAAAATTATTTACAGCTTAATTTTGTTTATAAAATATACTTCATGCTCTAACAAAAATTTCTTCCATAAACTATTTATTTTTACCTTATCTTACTCTAACTTAGCCAATAAAAAAACAGATTATTTTGGTTGTTTTAATTTTATATTATACCAAATCTTATAATGTACATTAATTACTCACAAAACATATCCTTTTTTGGGGTTCAAATGCTGTTATATATAATTCTAATAAGTTGACTTATTTAATTTTATATATAAATTTATGAAATAATTTATTTTTTATTATTATTTTTTTTCACTTTGGCAGTTTCGCCAGTACTTTATTAAGATACTAAGTATATCACTAAATTAATACACTTGTCTACTCCTAATTTGCAAGCCTGATATCCTAAGGCACCCAAGTGCAACCTACTGCACTAGCTAAAGATTATTCAGAAACTAGGGGCTGTGTTAAACCAGCCTAAGTGCCACACCAAAATGACTTTCCACCAAATAATATTCTATCACCTATTGCCGACATGCACAAATTATAAGAATCTTGCTTCTGCTCTATCCTTCTTCTTTTTAATTCTTCGATATTTCTTTCATTTTTGTTAGTAGAGTTTTCCGCATGTCTTAAATTAGGGTTCCTCTTCTGCCTCTTCCTTTTAACAGTACTTCTTGAAAAAGGAGCATTCCTTCCCTGCCAGTTTCTTTTGTGCGTCTGCTGGATTCCTTCTTTTTGTTCCCATTCCACTATTTTAACACATCCCTCTCTCCAGATTATTTCATGAAAATAATCCCATGCCATAAGAGGAAAATACTGCAAGATCAATTTCACGTCGTTACTTGTAAGCCCTAACTTAAATAAGTCTTCTTCAGTACACGCCTTATATAAACCCCTTATAAGACCTTCTCTTCTTTCTTTTTTTTCTCGTGTACTGGTACCAAAAAGAGAATCACAGAGCTGCTGTATTGAAACATCATTCCTTCTTCCATTTTCATTTAGAAGCACAAGTATGAATTTGGCAACTGTCTTCTCAATCTTTTGCCACTGTGTCTCCTGAGCTTCACATACTGCCAAATGATTCTGCGTTTTCTTGGCATCTTTCTCACATACTTTACATATATCATCTTTATATAGATCGGAACACGTTATTCTAAGATTACTAAGGGTCAGGAGCTTACCGTGCAGACACTTGATCAAAAAATTGAGTTTTCTTCCTTTATACATTGAGGTACATCTCATGCCACTTTGCTTTTTAATTTTTTTCCATAGACCTTCCCACGCCCATATATGATGGTAGTCTTTCTTTTCCAGCCAACTAGAAACACTTAGCATTCTCCAATCTGCTGCTATCAAAGTGTCCTCAATTTCTTTAATGACCTTTCGCACTGGCATTTTAACAAGATTGTTTTGCCAGTACATATTGTATCTATTACTTGAGCTTAGTTCTATATTCTGTACTACAAGAAGAGGAGCTGTTTGGCCTTCTTTCGCTAGTACATCTACTCTGTCATTCCAATAATTATTACTATGTCCTTTGACTTTAACTATCTCCACCTTTAAATTTTTAATTCGTTTTGTGTCAAAAATCTTAAGTAGCAAATTATAGTTCTTCTAATATAGCCACTCTTTATTCGATCTGTGCCTTTTACACCCATTAATTTCTAGGATTGCAGCTGCACTGTCAGTATAGATTTTGACCTCACTATCTTGCAGAGACAATAATAAGGCTACCCAGATTGCTGCTAATTCAGTCCTTGTCGAAGAATGCCATCCTTGTATACTGAGGTTCTCCTTCTGGATCATTTCTTTTTCATCTTTACCGACCTGTATCTATCCTAAACCTTGCTTACAACTCATTCCGTTTTCTGAAAGTTCCTTGTGCAATGAACCATCTGTATAAAACACTAATGACTTTTTTACTACACTAATATTTCTATTTAACTGCTCTAGTAGCAGATTCTCACAATAATAACTAAACTTCTGTCTTTTTATCAGTTCTACTTCTATTCTATCTACGATTATTACCACTGTCAGGCTTGCTTTAGAGATTCTATTTACTTCTTCTTTCTTAACTACTCTCTCTCTAATGAGCTTTCGACTATATCTGTCGATACATCAAAAACCCAATTACTCTCTTGTGTTTTAACACTCTGAATTGCTATGAAAATTTCCTCCTTCGGGATACATTGCATCTGCAACTTATTTGCCTCATTTGCTCGATTCACTACTAGTCTAATTTTATTCCCCTCCTATTGACAGACGACCCTTTTTCTAATAGCACTTCCTTTTCTTTTTTCTCAACTACTCTTCGTATATCTATTTTGCTCTCTCCATTCTTCATTAGTACACATTCTTTTTTCCTCTTATCTAATGAAACCTCCTTTTGCTTAATCACGAGCGACAGTTTATTCTCTTCTGAAATTTGGAATTCCTGTTTAACTTCTCTTGTGAAAGAATTTGCAAGTACCGCTTCCTCAATGTTCTTAAACCATTGAGGTATCCTTTCTCTATTTGATTTGTCTTTCAACCGCATATATTGGCTTCATGAGATGAGTACATTTTCCTGTCTATTGAGAAGTTGGCCCAGGAAAAACAGGTCAAGAGCTGCCAGTACCCAAAAATTTATTTAAATTAAATTTATTTAAAATATACATATAAACCTTTCTTTAAATTTTGAATATAAATTTTTTAGCATTTAATAATCTTTAATTTAAAGTTTTGTTTCTTTACTCCAAATAATTTAAAGAGAAACTTCTTTTAAAGTTGATATTTTTTATTTTTATAGCTCCTTAAAGTTATATTATTATTTAAAGCAATAATATAATTGGTTAAAGTAATTTTTAAAAATATAAAAGATGCTTTTAAGTAAAGGCTTCTTGTATGTCCTAATTGAAAGTTAAAAAGAAGGATTTTCTAATTCAAATAGTAGTTAAATTATCAAAATTGGGCTTAGTGAATCCTAAAATCAAAAAAGAATATAAAAATTGCAAATTTATTATTACACAAAGTATTATCATTATAATATTTTTGAATTTGCAGATTCTTATGTTCTCTTTTTTGATCTCAAGAATCTTGAGATCTACTAAGCTAGTATATAAAATCTGATCCCAAAAGTATATAAATCTTGTGCACATTGTATATATAATTTATATAAACAATTTTAAAAATTTATATACAATAGGATTTGTTAGAGGGTTTTCAGAAATTAGCTGATTTATTTTTAACAATAGATCGCCCAAGACCAGACCTACCCATCTACACCTGATACCTCTATCAGCCAATTAAATTTTATGTTTGTTAAAATATTTATATAATAATAAATATATGAAATTTTAAAATAAATAAATTTTGATCTACTGGACCAATTTTGATAATTTAGCTACCAAAATAATTCTTTTAAAGAGTGAATTCCAACATGCCTAAAATTATAACAATCCAATTACTAGATCCTAAGATCAAATAGATTTATATTTTTTTTGTTAATTAACCTGGTAGTCATATTATATTTTATTATATAGAAGAGAACTATATATACAAATATCAATTTTACAACTAGTTTCTAACCTTTCAACTAAAATACAACTTGTCCAGTTACCAGAGACACTTATCTGCAACCTGCCAGAGTAGATTTTATCTCACTATTACCAGGGCATTTATATACCTCCAATTAATAAATTACTGGCTTGGATCTATAGCCAGTCATAACCACTAACTTTTCTTTAACTTTTTTTAGCTAGATTTGGCAAAGATATTAAATAATAATAACTGTATAATGAACTAGCAAAATTTAATATAGCAATATAAAAAAAGGGTATATAAGGAAAATGAAAAAAAGGGTAAATAAAAAAAAAGAAAACTATATAATCTAAACAAGAACCAAATATATAAGAACAAGATAAAATAAGCAAAAAAAAAGTCTATAGTTAGATATACATATATTAAAAGAAAAAAAGAAAAGAAGAAGAAGAAAAAAGAATATTCTAAAATATTCTACTAAAGATTTCTATAGTGGTTTCTCCAAAAAACTTTATATATTATTTATTGTTTACTTTGTTTTCAAAATTCACTTATGATTTTGATTTCAATATAGTAGATGCCTTTTTAATTTGAATAGAGTAAACAGAACCCTGAATAATCTACATAAGGTCATATTTGAAAAATTGCTAATATAGTCCCTTTTTTTAAAAAAAGGTTATATTTGAAATAGGTGGCAATCAATTAATTGACAATCACTTCACCAACATAACATTTTACTGACAATTATTTACTAACATGATTATTTTACTGACAGTTTATTTTACTGAAGCTCATTTCACCAACAAAGTAATTCTGGTCATTGTCGTTAGGGTCAGAGTAGAATTAAGTAGAATTAGGGCTAAAGTTAGAGTGCTTTTTGAAAAAAAAACTTGTCAGTGAAATGAATTTTAGTGAAACAAACTGTTGGTAAAATAAACTTGTCAGTAAGTATTTGTCAGTAAAATGTTATTTCGGTAAAGTAATTGTCAGTGAAATAATATAAACCCATTTGAAAAGTAGGTATTGTGACAGATTATAATAAAATCCAAATTAAAATTAAATTATAGTATAAATTTCAAAAACTACATTTTTTTGAGATGCATTTTTTAGAGTTAGAAGTTAAGGTTAGGGTAAGTTTTAAAGAAAATTATAATAAACAAGTATTAGTGGGTTTTAGAAGGTTAACAGGTTAAGTAAAAAATGTAGATTTCATATTAAATTATGATCTGTAACAAGTATTGGATAAAAAGTTTATATTTGAAAACAGTTAATGAGCAAAAAAAGTATATTTAAAAGAATGTTAATGGGAGTAGTTTTTATAAATCTTATATTTGAAATATGCTAATGAAAAATGTAATATAAGAATTTAATTTTTGCAAAATGAATTTTTTTTTTGATAATATAATTTTTTTGTTTTTTTTTTAGAGAATATAATTTTGGTTATTTTTTAAGAATGTAATTCTAATTTTTTTTTAAAGAATGTAATTCTTTTTTTTTTTTTTTTAGAGAATGTAATTTTGGTTGTTTTTTTATTTTTTTTAGAGAATGTAATTTTGGTTATTTTTTTATTTTTTTTTTCTAGAGAATGTAATTTTGGTTATTTTTTAAGAATATAATTCTAATTTTTTTTTTTAAAGAATGTAATTATTTTTTTTTTTTTTAGAGA